>JARKIC010001754.1:0-97421 GCA_029378375.1 Mycena olivaceomarginata | reverse complement strand
TATACCAGAAGTCCAGAACAGAAGGAGCCACCGTGACAGAGGAACCTTTATTGGAATACAGGACTACCTATCAAGTTCGTTCGCCCCTCTCACCTTATTGGGGCTACATATACGATTGTGGCAAGTAAAAAGTACATTGTCATATCGAACCGATGTATTTTATGACATGATATCCAGGGCTTGGAAATCAGAAAACGCAAGACGGTGCGCAGAAATGATGGCGGCAAGACGGAACCGAGGGAGGACCATATTTGAGAGTTTTACATCCGTAGTGTGTGTTTCTTGACACAACCATCCTAATATGAGGTCAGAATTGGCCGGTTGTTCATGATTTCACTCACCGAATGTTCAACCTCGGTGGTTGATATGCACGTTGGCCGAATGGACGCCTACTGTAGATCCATCTCTAGCAGTAGTAGAGATCTGGGCCGAGTTCTTCGGTGTAGATTCGAGATTCGAGATTGATACCCGACGTTTCGAGAGTTTGTATCTGGCGCTTGCGGCCGTTTAATTTGCGAAAACAATATTGGCGTACCTGGTTTCATGAGTTTACAATACGAAACTAGATGTGATACGTACAATTTCCCGCCGGTGTAGACTCTAAGAAACGAGAACTGAGATCAGATGGATATCATACAAATTCAAAAAAGGAAAATATTACGGTGGTAAATCGAGGAAGGTGTTGGGGTACTTGAAAACATAATGATATGTAGCGCTGCTACGGCGACGGGAATAACTCCGCTTTGAATAGTACGCATGATGAGACGATTCAGTAGAGTGTTCGTCTCGGCCAAGTCGTTCTTGGATTTTGAAAACTGTGGAATACCAGGGACCATCATCCAAGACCACGGTAGACGCACTTACTATATACACTAGGGGTCTGCAATACTGAGATCGCAACGAAACAGCTAATCAACCACATCTGTGGCTGGTTTAGCATCGTCCCTAGTCGAAGATTTTCAAACGGTTTTGAAATCCCCAACTTACCAGAGCAAGCCATTTGTACTTCACCAATTGAGCCGGATCGTTGTTGCTGTGCAGACAATACTGTGGCAGTCAAATAAAGAAAAAAGACGCGTGTGGTAAAGGGAGCTAACTGACTTCCACAGGAGGGCCAGCGCACTTGCACATTGGATGAGAGAAAGCTAGGAATCGTGAGCGCATAATTCACAGTAACCATATGAAGTTTGATTAAGCAATTTGCGTTCAACACATAATCCGGCTCAATCAGTGCTTGTTTATCATCTCGCCGGGTAAGGCACAACACCAACATTATTATTCAAATAGGCACATTGATTAACCTACGGTTCTCGAAGCAACTATCTAACCCACCAGAACACAGACCAGAAAGGAGGGATGGTACTGAACTGCCGATTAACACAGCGGTGTTCCTGGATTATAATTATCAAAACGGTGTTTCAAACCAAAACGAGCTCACCGTTGTTGACAGAGGACAGAGAAGACCCCCTGAACAGATTAACAAAGCAGAACAGTTTGCGATCTGCTGAACCGCGTGTGAAACCAAAACAAGATCAGTTTATTGAAGAGGACAGAGAACCAGCTGAGCGGATTAACAAAGCAGAACAGTGTTCGATCTGCTCAATTGTGCATGCAACCAAAAAAAGCTCACCCTTTATCGAGAGAAGCCGGCCTGAGCGGATAAAAGCACGATCTGCTCAACCGCGCACGCTCACAAAGGCTGTACAAAAGTGATTCAGTAAACGCGAGACAAAGGAAGGGTGGATGTTACGCATTCAATGCTTGGATCAAACGGTGGACGCCGTAGAGAATTCGAAGCCCTTGGTTGAATTTGCTTGTGCTTCCCGGAAACATGAATTATCTAGAACGACACGAAGAGTAAAATCTGTTCGGTATATACCCTAACTGGATGCTCACAGGCTATAATGGCCCAGCCGGCGAGGACCAGTTTCGATGTCGCTTGGTCGACTCTCTCGCCCACGCAAAGGCATAGTAAGTGGCAGAGTCTTGAGGGCAAAAAATGGAGGGATTCACCCGGATCGGATTGTGTGCATGAACCTAACCGCGAAAAAGAACAAATGTGAGCATCATTACATACTTTGGCGAGCTTTTCGATTTACCAGACAGCCGTCGCAAGTGGGATGCAGAAGGAGGCTCTGTGTAGCTGAGGCTGGGTTAGCAGATAGGGAAATCAGTTGTGCGGTGGTCAGCCGGTCCGTCCGATTCTCCCAAGTCCTCGCAGCATCTCCCGGGTGGAGCAGAGTCGACGATGAAGAAACATGCTTCCTGAGCCCTGAATTTCAATGCCTTTGAAGACTTTGTTAGTTTTTTCCGATAAATCTGTGAATCTGCGTGCCATGGGGTCGATGAAAGGGCCAGGGATGGGTGGATGGAGGATGAGGATGAGGGTGAGGGGGGAGAAAGGTTTCCAAGGCGGCAACGGCAGTTCCAAAGTTTTGGGCCATCAAACGAACCTGAATCTCCGCGGCCTCATGGCCGTTTTAACCCGTCTTCCATCAATGAGAATGTAACGGCCCTGAAGGGCTGATCAAATAAAAACCGAATCTGACTGCGAATATCAATCGAAGATCTGAAAAATGTGGATTCAGACCGGAGTTTTCCGGCCGAGCGAGATGCGCCATGGGTCCGTTAACTTGAAGAGTCATAGATGCCATCATAGAGCAGATGGTTAGTTTACTCAAGTTCGCTTGCATCATTCACACATTTCATTGAAGCCAACACTGGTTGAAATTTGAAGGCGTGCAGAGGCCATACATGGGTCGGTTCCAACACTGCAGTGTGTTTCATCGACCAAAATTCACCCCAAGTGTTTGTTTGTAAATATATGTACCCAACAAATGCTTGAGTACTATGGCGGTGAATTTATTCTTTAGCTCGTGTTTGTGCATTTCCTATTCACCGCAGTCCGGAGTCATGTCGTTGCAACCCTGGCGGTCACTGTAACCCGACCCTGCCAATTGATCCAGAAGATCATTGTTTCAAGTTTATCAACCAACAGAATTGATCCTGCGTTTCGAGTTCTTTGACCCTGAGAGGCGATTCCGGCGTCTCCCACACGCCCTGTCGCCTTCCCTTCCGCCCACTGAATCCCCATGGTTCACAAATTCGCTGTCCTCTGTCATTTATCTTCGATGAACACTGTGGGTGTATCTCAAGCTCAGAGGATGTCTCCTCTGGTGCCGCAAGATCTGAGGCCGCGCAATTTTCGTTGTCACCTGGCATCTGGAGAAGATTTCTACTCGACGACGACGTCAATATTGGTCAGTGCCTTCAACGCCCACCTTCGCCCTCACTTCCCTTCCTTTCGTTCGCTCTTCCCCCTTCTTTACTTTCACTCCTTCCCTCCTCACATCCATCTTGTATGCAATGAAGTCTTCCTCCTCATCCCCTCCCTTTATCTCGTCTCATCTGTAAGATTCTGACACGTTTTTTAATCGCTCTCGGGATCCTGATCTATGTTCGCAGCACCTATATCTTTGAAGCTCCACGCGACCCTCATTGCCAGTCAGTTTTCTTGTTTAGCTTCAGTTCTATCTCTACTCACATCGAACCATTCCAGACCTCCTCAACACTGCCTTCAGCAGGTCCTCGCTCCAAACAGTGAATTATCGCCTCCCCCGATTAGTGTCTCGCACGTTTCCTTCGAATTTGGCTCACCTCTATGTCATCTTGCTTCGACTCTATCTTCTACTCCCCAATGATTCTATCTTCTAAGACTGAATAACGAGCTGGCCAGCTACTTATTTTATGATGAGACTTTCATTCCTTCCCCTCTATGTTCATTGTTCTGACAAGTTCTTCTTTCAGGCTTCTACTTTTCAACCGATCTCAACGCCGCTTAAACCACCGGTCATGGTTAATATTTTACTTCGACGGGTCAATTTGTCGAGTCACTGTCACTTATGTATACGCGCCGGCCTCGCTGCCATACCCGCCGACCCTACGAGTTCAAGTTTAATCACCAGCTCTCTGATCACCCCTTCAACGGACTTCTTCACATCGACATCTCGGACCCCTCTATCGTATCCAACTTTCTCAACATTGAACTTTGATCAAGTTTCACTCAATCCACCCTCCTTCTGATCCACCGACTCAAACGATTCATCTTCGAGTTCCACCACAATTTCCGATTTACGTGACACGGCAACTTCATTTTCCCATCAACCCTGTCCCGTTTCTCGACACAGCAATGTCCTCAATATCTTGCGGCTATGGTTAGCCTTCGTCTTCAATTTGTTCCACTTTGATACACTAATGGTATTCCAGTCTTGCTACCGCGTCCGCTGACCGACAAATTCAAGTTCAACACAAAACGCAATGCCGTGTCGGACCAACCTCCAACCTACCTTTCCAGCGTCAATACATCAGACCTCTGGTAATGTTGTACTTCTTCAGCTGTTTAAACGTCAATTCACTCATATTTGATCCAACTGCCGCGCTCGCGGACCCTCAGCAAATTAAACCACCCGGTTCCACTTCGAGTTATTCAACACCCGTGAGCCAGCACCTTTCTTTCTTTTTCCACCTCTTCTCCATGTTTCAACCTCCTAGATCATTTCTGTCATGGTGCTCACTTACTGCGCAATTTCGTTCAATCGGCGGTCACGCGTCACGCACCCCCTGTGCCGCGATGAATTTTGGTTTCGGTTAACGGGTCACACAGCAGCCCCAGTGCCGAATGTAAAATGTGTGACATCAGAGCCAAATCTCCCTCGGAGGTGCAAAAAAAGGCAGAATTTTCGAAATTTCCGTCTTGAATGCGAATTTTTGGAGGTGTCACGCCAAACTTGTTGGTTGCCGAAGTGCCGAATCGGTGTTTTGGGTCACGGGTCACAACCCGTGCCGAATTGAAACGAAATTGCACAGTATATCGTTGTTTCCACAACGCCTCAGCATTCACAGTCAGCCATACACTTCAACCATTTCTTCAGTGACTCACCCATTCTAACAGACCATCATCGTCCAAGTCCAACTCTCTGATGATCTCCTGACTTCTTCTGACTTTCTGGTAAGCCTTTCTCTCAATTATCGAGGGTTGATCATGTCAAGCCTGTGGTATTGCATCCACGGTCGTTTTTTCAACTGGCTCAGATTGGCCCAGGCTCATCCATTTCCCGCGAATTAAAAGATCCTCGCGTGCTTTCCTGTATGATCTGTTAAACACTTTTTGTTAATCTGTCACCCTCCGCCCATGGCAGTTGGTAATTGAAGTCGTCTGGCTGATTAGTTTCAATGTTGTTTCGTTAATCAGCTGACATTGTCCCGCTGCCCGGTAGCCTGGTGCGGTTTTGAACGGTGTTTTCCTAATCCTGGTTCAGAATCGCTGATTAAGTACCCTGCTCGTCACCGTTGTCGGCACGAATGAGTGACAAATTCATTAGTGTTAGGTCTCAGCACCGTCTGTTCAAATGATCAGTGATTAAGTGGGATTTTGCGTTGAGACGGGAATTGTTTAAGCAAACTTCATATAGATTCAACTATGTTATCCCAAGCGCACTGTAATAATCAACGCCGTGATACATCGAATGATTCGACCTCTTCCAAGAAACCAAATTCGCCTGGATTCGATCATTCGAGATTCGAGTGGTGACGGACACAAAGACCAACCATGCAAAGAATATTTGAACCATGGATGCCACTAAACCTGACTCAGTGTCGGTGATGAAAAGGTGTCTGAATGCATACCAATACCGTCCTGATAGGAATAGCGATCATGGTCCACGGCGTATCGATAAATACGAGTGGATTGCCCATTCAAGGACGAACATGACCCAGCAGGTTTGAGTAGTCATTACGGTCTGCAGCAGTTCCAAGAGGAACAGGCTTATGGCTAGAATTAGTAGTTTAAAATCACAGCGGCAGATGGAAGAGGATGAAAAGCACCCAACGCTCGAACAAACTTTCCGTCAGTGTTGTAATACCATTGCATGTAAGTATCTGTGGGCGTGTAAGTCAGATAGATGTTCTGTGGGACGCAGTGAGACCGGGACGTACAAATTTGGATGACAAGAACACCTAAAAGACCCCAATTCAAAAAGCCGGTAATCAACTGAGATTGCAAGAGGTAAGAGGGAGGAAAACACATCCAAACCCACGCTCACCATAGGGCCCGTCCTGTTAAACACCCATTATCGCGGAGGACTGGAGAGTGCGAAACAAGCTAACTCAAGGACGTAGGGTGGCACCCACATTGAGCATCTCTCAGGGCCGATTGAAAGGGCGTAGGGGAATGAAAGCACTAATGGAATTGTGAGTGGAGAAGTGGGCACAATTTACGCAAACATAGAGCTCCTATTTATAAACTCTGCCAAGGGGGCGACAACGGTGAGGATCAAACACTGTCCCGGGTCCTCTTTCCATTCACCGATACAAGTCTATAGTTGGAACCGTGTAAGTCTCCAACTATTTCCATTTATAAACGTTTACAAATGGGGAAAATCGCTTCTCTTTTCGTCAAGTCTACCTCGGTAGGAAAACGGCAAACAAACCGTTTATGCGCGGTTTAAACGTTTGAAAATGTGAACGACTATTATGGGAGGGGGGCATAATTCAAGAGCCCATTGGTATTAAAAATTTCCACATGTTTGCAATCACCCTCGATTTGCTCTTTCTTTCTCATCCTGCCGGCGTTCGCGTCGAGCCTACCCAATTTGGTCTTGTCTTCTCATGATCACTGTGAAATAGCGACGGCGATCATCGTCTAGCTCTGGTACCTCTCAGAGGCCAGCTTTCGCGCGTTCATTAGCCGCTCAAAAGACGAGTCCGTCTATCTGTCAAGTTGTTGCGCTTTCCTCCTCCCCCATTATTGATCATGATTCCGCCGGGTTCACCGATCAGCTGGATCGTTATGTCCGTTATGTGGCAAACAGCCACCTACTAAACGCGTTATTCACCCAAGACTGTGTCGCACGGCGATGGCCATGATGGCAACTGTCAAAGGGATATCGAATGCCAAGGACGTAAAGCAAACAGTAATAGACGGAGAAGGCCATAAGGTTTGTGTCGCGGGGCCTTGTTGCGCTTGCAGTGAGTGCAGGACTTGCAGTAGTCGCAGACGAAACTACGCGTTTCCGGCCAGGCGTATTCACGCCGGACGAGAGCCAAGGTACGGTTCTGTCCAAAATGGCCGGAGAGTATGTGATCATGCTTATTTTGCAGGACACGTACGCGGAATATATCAGGTGTATCACCCGAAACCTGGGGAGCATAGATCCAATTGCTGAGAAGAAGAAGACCGGTTGGATCCATGGTCCAGCACGTGGAGCCGGAAGCGCCGGAAGTCGCGGAAGCGATACCGGAAACTGCGGCTGGTCGTCAGGATAGTGGGAAATGATTTCGTGTGCAGCGAGTCAACATCCATGACGAGGGGATGCTCGGAGACAAACGTCCTCGAGGGAGGTAGCATTTAGCGATGCGGATAACTGATCGAAGTGAAAATGGCCGGAAGTTCTGAGGATTGATCTGGCTGAAGGCCATATCCCCCTCTTTAGGGTAGACGTCCCATCATCTAGTTAATGCATCGGGTTTACCTCCGAGCTTTCCGGGTCGGAACCGGATAACCATATTGAAATGGCAAAGGTATTCGGACCAGCATACTTGCCGATGGGTAAGGGACTTTAGTTGAGGCGAAGTATTCCAATTCTTGTGGTCCGTGACAACGTCGACAGTGAGAGGGGCACCCTCAACATAATGACGCCAATGAGTAAAGCAATCAAAATTAGCGAGGAGTTCCTTATCGTGCATGTCATAGTTGAGTTCTGGAGCTGTAAGGGGTGCAGCTCCGGAAGGCGACGGGATGGAATTCACCGTCGTCTCCAAGGATGGAGAGAATGCCCACAATGGCGTAATCGGATGTGTCCGTCTCGACCATAATCTGACGGCCGGGAATCCAGTGATGGAGTACCGGAGCAGCGGTAAAAGCGCTTTTGAGAGTGTCGAAGGCCGCTTGACAAGCAGGTGTCCCAATCCCACCGTTTGCCAGTATGGGTGAGGTGGGTGAGTGGAACGGTAATGCTGGAATAGCCGTAAATGAAGCGCCGATAAAAGTTACAAAAAACCAAGGAAGGACTGGACATCCTTCACTTTCCGAGGTACTGGCCAATCTGTAATAGCGGAAATTTTGTCTGGCACCATGCGGAAACCGTCGGGCAACAGAGTGTAGCTGAGGTACTTGCAAGTGGTGACGCTGAACTCGCACTTGGACAGCTTGCAGAATAATCCAGCTTCGCGTAGACGGCGAAGTACCTCGCGGACATGATCTGTATGATTAGCCGGATCATCGGAGTACACAAGGATATCATCCAAGTATACCATGACGTAAACGTCCAAGAGATCCGCGAAGAGGGTGTTAAGGAAGCGCTGGAAAGCAGCTGGTGCGTTGGAGAGACCTTCCAGAACGACCCGGAAATTGTAGGAGCTGTAATGGGAGCGGAAAGCGGTTTTTGTCCTCGTCGCCAGCGGCGACACGGAGCAAGTGATAGGCGTGGCGTAAGTCCAGTTTGGTGTAGATATGCGCCTTTCCAGGAGCGTCAAAGGGATCCGCGATCAGCGGAAGCGGATAATGATCCTTCTTTGTGATGTGATTCAATCCACCATAGTCGACGCAATGCTGGAGACTTCCGTCTTTCTTCTTAGCGAAGAGAGATCGGAGCGCCGCAGGAGGAACGAGACGGATAAATGAAATCTGCCTTGAGGTTCTTGTCGAGGAACTCCCGAAGCGCGGTCAGCTCAGTTGCGGAAAGGGAATAGATGGGGCCGACCGGAGGCTCAGCACCATCGACAGTCTCGATCTTGAGATCGAATTCGCGATGAGACGGAAGATTTTAAGCCTCAGATTCAGAGAAGACGTCGGCGAAGTTGTGGTACTCGGCCAGAATGCCGGACAAATTTGCAAAGTCTGGCTCGGCCGAAGCGCCAAAGCCGTTAGTCTCATCGACCGGAGATGCGCAGAGCGTATACTGGACGGTGCCTTTATCGCGAATAATCGCGTGGAAGGCTGCCGCATTGACCATAGACACAAGTGGGGCAGAAGTGAACGGACAAGGCGTAGATGCCTCAAACGGAATCTCCATAGAAGGAGCGGATTCAAGCGAAGACGTCAGCGGTATTGATGGGAGGAGAGCCGGGGATACCGGAGGGTTCTGCCATCTCCGTAACCGGAGAGACCACAACAGGAACTGGAATAATTTCCGGGAGTGTCGACACATAGACTCGTCGTAAACAGGGCTGAAATTTAGTGAGGTGTTGCGCCAATCAATCAACGGATTGTAGCGGTTGTAGCCAGTTTAGTCCAAGAACCAAGTCACAAGCAGAATCCAGACAGGTGACATAGAATTCCATAGAATGGACATCGCCAGAAGGGAACCGAGGGAGCAATTGAAGCTGTCAGTCAATGATGGATGAGGAGCCGTCGAGATACCGGAGTTTAACCGGAAGGACCGCATACGGAGAATACCCATTAGATTCGCAAACCCTAGTAGACACAAAACAGTGTGAAGAGCCGGAGTCAATGAGCGCCCGCAAGCAGGAGTTGAATCCCGCGGCAACTCGTTGTACAAAGACGGTGTCGTGCGTAGATTTAGCTCTACAAGAGAATCGGCGGAACCTTTGAAGATTCGGCTTATCCCTTATGCTTGATAGGGATAATATGCTAGACCAATAAATCGAATATTCCGATCAACTGGTGCTATTATTAGACTGAGTGAATTCACGCTCAATCTTAAGACTGTGGGAAATTCTGTGAAAGTTAGGATTAACTGGAGAGAGATAGGTTCACTCACAAAGTGACTGATGGCTTGCAGATAAAATATAACTGATTCGGTCCAATTACAGCTACAAGTGTAATCTGAACCGGCTTGATTGTGTGTAATGAGGTGCTCAATTACAGCCACTGAATGTGTGTTGTGTG
The DNA here is from genome assembly GCA_029378375.1 of Mycena olivaceomarginata. Lineage (NCBI taxonomy): Eukaryota > Fungi > Basidiomycota > Agaricomycetes > Agaricales > Mycenaceae > Mycena > Mycena olivaceomarginata. The sequence continues at coordinate 87,514 of JARKIC010001754.1, read as the reverse complement.
TAATCTGAGTGTTTGATTCTGTAGACTGTTGTGCCTGATTCAATTACAGCGACTGAATGCATGTAATCTGAATAACTGGTTCTGTGTGCCGTGTACTGTGAGGCTGAATGCGTGTTAACTGGTACTGTCTGTGCGTAAGTCTGGGTTCAATTACAGCAACTCTGGTGTGTGTAATCTGAACGTCTGCTGTAGGAAAATGCTTAGTTCAACTGCAGCGACTGAATGCATGCAATCTGAACAACTGTGTTCGTTCGTAATTCTGGTGTGCGTGGTTCAATTACAGCAGCTGGATGCGTGTAATCTGAACAATTTGTATTTGTTCGTAGTTCTGGCGTGCGTGGTTCAATTACAGCGACTAGATGCGTGTAATCTGAACAATTTGTATTTGTTCGTAGTTCTGGCGTGTGTGGTTCAATTACAGCGACTGACTGCATGTAATCTGAACAGTTGGTACTAAATTGCAGCAGCAATGGTGTGCAATCTGAAGTACAACTCAATTGACTTAGGTGGTGATTCGTGATTCACACAGTGAATGAAGGTTAAAGGCTTATAGATTTGAGCAGAGGAACAAACTCAAGTTACTAGTAGTGAGGTGATGAGGGGGGGGATCTCCTCTCTATCTGTCTATGTGTAGCTACTAACTATGGCGGCCTTTTTATACCCATTTCTTAGGCTTGGCAATGACATCATGGTGGAGCTACCCCCAAAGTTATCGTGTTTGAGTGGGGAAATGACATCATAGTGGAGCTACCCCTGAATTTATTGTGTTCAAGTGGAGTAAGTAGTGCAGACGGTGCCTTACCACAAGGTGTGATGTCATAATCAGGGGTGGGAATGTATTGCCTGAAATTGTCAAAGGTCATAGAATCCTCATGGAAATTGTGTGCATAATTCTGAAAGAGGTGTGTGCATAGATCATACTTCATAATTAAAGAGAGGAATGCATGTGGGAATTTGTAAATTGAATGTGCCATATAAAGTCTCAGTGCCTTTGTGACATTTGTAATATTATTGGCGAGACAATTTGTGGTGGATGAATATGTCTTAAATCCCAACCATTTTGGGATACGACAGCGCTAAGTTAAATCCATATAGAATGTTGCATGAACTTCACATACCCACAATCTTCATCTCATACGGGTTCTTCTTACTTGCATCCGCCTCAAACTCCTCCACCATCCTCTTCCAGGCCGGCACTCGTTCCCCTTGCTGGAGAGTAAATCCCTCGAAAGCCTCGCGCTGAGACTTCTGCTCCTTCCTCGCCGTATCTAGTTGCCGACATAGAAGCACCGCTTAACCATTTCAGCGTTGAGTTGCGTAACGGAGACGGAGCGAGAGATCACTCACGAAGACCTATGGATTTCAGCCAGTTCTAAAAATTCCAATGATCGTCGAGCGAATCATGACGTGCACCTGGACCGCTGATGCGAGTACTGGTGGCAATGGCGCCGATGTTTGACCATGGGCGTTCGATGCCCTCGCCATTGGTCTGGCCGCTACCCGGCACAAACATTCAGGGAAAATTTGACCTGGCACCCCAAGGTGTGTGAATGTATGTGCATCTTGGGAATTACAAAGCGGAACATCTCGAGGATGAGTGTCAGCCGCACAAGCTTCGGGAGTTTTGCAAGCCTCTCGAGGAGATAGATCCACCATGGACAGACTATGTCGTATGATATCAGCTGCGCACCCGGGGATCTTTGTGGCGGATGATCGACCCGAAGATATAATCCATATTGAAGCAACGAATCAGTGCCGGGACGATCCAATCAATACTCTTTAGCATACCGTTCCCCACGCTGCAAGTCGCCCACACCATTCCGTTGGACGAACTCATGCCTTGCGCAGACCCCCACCCCACGCCCGTCGTACTGTACCCCCTCGAGAACTTGGTGTGTTTGCATAATCGAGCGCCGCGGAGACCACTACAAGTGCTCATCTGGCATTAACATATCAGCAATGCAACAACTTCCCAATGTGGCGAGTCTACCATACCCGGCCTAATTCCCTGTTACGTATATTTTCTTTCCATATACACCCATCCTTATATTCTTTTTCAATATACACGCATTCCTATATATTTTGTGTTCTCAGTAGTTACGCTACACAATTTGATCCTCCACTTTTTGCTACTTGACTGGCGCTCCATCGCTCCCTTACTCTCATTTTCGTCGTCTGAAAGTTGTGTTCCAAGGAATGAGTGCGTGGCTTTCGGCCATGCGCGGAGTGATGGCTGCTGGTTTTAAAAAAATTATAGTGCCCCCTACCGAGATTAGTAAGATAGCTAGCTCACGAGGGTCATCATGAGCTCGCCGCACATACGGCGAGCTTCAGCGAGCTCATCATAGCTCACCTACTCGCGCCCCTCGTTAACTCACGGCCCTAAGCGCGCCAGCGTGAAGCTATCTAACCCCGCTACCAACAGGTCCACCCACTTTGTCCTAGAAGACATCGTAGAAAAAACTGGGGGGACGGGTCTTGGATTGCTATTTACTGGTCCGATATTGCTCGGTATCATCTGGTTGCCCAGCAAATCAAAACCAACCATGAAACAGCCAAAACCAAAGAAAACGAGACGAAAACCTCCACAGCAAGAGCCAAAACAAGATTCCCCAAAACCAAAACTAGATCTTCGGGGCCAGGATCAAGATTGAGTGTGACATCTGTGATGAACACGGCAAATCTGATTTTGGTTTTCAAAATTCTGGTTTTGGTTTTGGGAATTTATGTTTCGGCAAGCTCCGAGGGGAGATTCTTGCTCCTGAATGTGAGGGTGTTTTAAGAGTGAATGCATCTCATTTTTGGAGTGATCATCGTGAATTCATCGTGATCACTGCCTAAAATCAGTCCTAAACATCAATCAATCGAGAAAACGGCTCAATCAAATCCTTTTTGACATCAACCAACCTCAATATGACAATGTAGCGATACCGACATGGGAATTTTGCACGGCGGTAATTTTCTATGGATCCGGCAATGGCTGGGGATGCGGAAATTCCGATGTTCGCGGCAACACGGGCAACTGCTAGTGGCATAAAAATACGTAGAAGCACCAGAAGTAGGAATTCAACGTTGCAGTTGGACACCTCGCCATCAATCACGTAACCGTCGCCGCGACGGTGTGAGCCGCAACATTCCGAAGAGAGTGGTGATGGAAGGAAAAGAAGATGGCGCAACGAAAGGCAGTAACAGGCACATTATCTACAGTGGGGATGTTTAGCGTAACCGAGGACAAGCCCAAGTCCACACACGCCCAAGTCATCAAACCCGCACGGCCAAATTCAAACTCTGACAAGCGGGGTATGCCGTTTAGCCAAGCCCATCGGAGAAGGCTGGGCAAGAGTAAGATCAAAACGATGTACATTCGGCGTGACACAAGTACAAAAAAAAGAAAATGCGACATAATGTGACACAATCACTTTCAACTCGATGGTGCCATCTCAACCCCTCTTAGTTCGAGCAACCCGTGGCGCGGTTGGACAGGCACTCGGTCGTGCACACACCATTGAGGTTTGTGTCGCGCGATAAGCCCGACACGGTGCTGCCAGCGCAGTCGTTGAGCACCGCCTGCGCCGCGTTGACCAGGTTGCCCTGGGTGAGGCCCGAGACGGCGTCGGCCCAGCTGACGCAGCACTGGTTGCCGTTCTGAGTGGTGCAGATGGAGCGGGGGGACGCTTTTGACCGGTGTCAGTTTCTTCTGTTATAGGAAAAAAACAGAGAGAAGGAGAGGGGTTGGGAATGCAAAAAAAAGTGAAGACGTACTCCCCACGCCTTGGCCACCGTTGCTGCGGAGCGACGAGATCAGCTGGCGGCACGAATTGACGTCGGCCGTGTGGCTTCCACTGCACGTAACGGCGTTGCTGCCGCACTGGCGCTTTTCGAGGCCAACAGCGCGCTTGGAGGCGCCGTCGGGGTAGCCCCAGAAGGTAAGTGTCCCGTTGGCCGTCTCCTGCGTGCTGAGCAAGACGAGGTCCGAGGCGCCATCGGCCACGGGTGAGGCACGCGCCTGGAAGAAGGCCAGGGCCGAGAGGATGAAGGCGATGTTGAAGATCATGGCGAGATTCTGGACGACATCAGAGCTTGGTAAATATTTGGGGACTGGTCAGGCAGGCAGTCTTACATTTTTGTTTGCTGGCTGCCTCGAGGTGATTGGCTTCTGGGATTGTAGGAGACTGGTTGAGTCCGGGTCTGGCCAGTATGCGAGAAGAAGAGCTGGCTTTATACTTGACGAGGGCCTCCAAATGGGTATCCCATTCTGAGAATTCCTACCGTACATATGGAGTAGATCGAGGGCGGCTCTCCGCATACTGTAATCTTCCGGTCAAGTGTTCAACCGCATGACACACAGATTTTTTGGATGTGTTCAAAATCGCCTAAATTACCGGTATCTTGAGCAGATGTCCTGAGGTTACGTGTACATGTTTGGTGTGATCTGAAGGTACCCCTTCTGCTCGCTCCAGTTCTCAACCTTGCTCAAACGAGAAGCCAGGCCAAGCCAGAGTCAGTGGCTTGAGCCATAGCTTGGAAGCGAATTTCAAAGTGTGATTTTCGATCCTACTCGGCCACTGCGCATGCGAATGATATATGAGTACCTTGTCCTTACTTGCATGTGCTACCACGTGTCTTAAAAACAGATACCGCGAGTCAGATTACACCTCTTTACACTCTTCCATTCCGCCTAGTCTTCGTTAGCAGCACCCGTAAGTTCATCATTTCACATTAGCTCCGGCCCCTGAACTGGATGCTTCCAAGGTGCTCTATAATTTTATTCTCAGCCCCGCCGATCAGCCGCCGCCGATTTCCGTAACCACATCTTGCACCCTCCTTCTGTCTTTCACAACCCCATTACGTCCTGCCATATTGCTTTCCTCCGTCGCCATTCCGTCCCATTGCTCCTACTGCTGTCTCCTCCAGGCCATACCTAACTTCCCCAGTCTCGTGCGCCAGGCCTCGAGTGTGGATTAAGTGCAGCAAGATGCTCGATGGTGTATTGCAGGTCGTCCCTTATTCACATCTTCAACATTCGTCCTCATCAATACAGGCCTGCTCTCATATCGAGCCTCAAGACACATCAAGGCCACCGAAATATTCAAACCAAACTGCTCTTCAACGCTCAAACCATGACTGATTCGGGGGCGGTTGTTCGGAATGGCGTTGTCGTAAGTGATAGGCCCCGAAAGTCAAGCTGTGATGTGCGGAAAATAAATGTGGAGACAAAAGCGTGGCGCACGAGATAATGGAATGGGGAAGTGAATGGGAAGAAAGGTGCATGATGAGGGCGTTTGAGAAAGAGAGATTTCCTTTCTTGCGGAAATTGAACGGTTGATCGGATAGGTTGAAAATAACATTGTGGGGCGTTCAAATCCCTGGACAAAGCTATTAAGAAGGAGATCGGAAATAGGATGGACATACGAGAGCCGCCGGGGCAGAGAGTGGGAGAAAAGAAGAATGTAAACATGCGCACATAAAATCAGGGCATCTGCTTAAGATACGAGTAATATCACACACGTACGGCGTGGAATTAGTACAAACATGAGGACACTATTCGTTACCCTCTCTATAAAATTACGCCTGTCTGTCCGAAGCCTTTTCAAACTCGGCCTTCACCGCAAGGATGCCCATCATTACCCTCCTTATAAAATTACGCCCTCTATCTTGAGTGAGGCTGACCGTGTTGAAGTGCTAACTTGTTTTGCTTCTTCATGTTCTTCAAGTTTTAGCCCCGGCGAGTGTTGACTCCAACAGACCGCTGCGACCCCGTGCTTAGGCTAGAGGGATATAAAGGGGTCCAGAAACGAAGATGTAGCTTATTTATTGCGTGTACACCGGGATAATTCCTGGAAGCCGGCGTTCCCGAGTGGGACGGTGCCTGTATCCCCAGTAGCCACACGGATCAACGGCTTCGAGTCGCCGTGCATTGCACCGCCTCGCCTCGCAGTATCTTCCGCTTTGCAGTAATCAACGCCTATGTTATCAAGACTGGATCCTTCGCTCTCGCCCTCTTCATCCCGCAGTTGTTCGTTCATGTTTCTCTGTCAGTCGAAACTTTGCTCAAATATACGCTCAAATCCTATTTTCCCTTCGATGCTCGAGTGACGCTCTGTCGAGGAACGCTGTTTAAAACCGTCTATTCCGCATTCGCCTCACAGCTGCGCTCAAGCCCCAAGTGGCTGGTCACGTATACGCTCGGATCCTTTTGGAGTGTTTGGGATAGTGAGGTCTAGTCTGCAGAAGCATTCCAGGCTCCTCCGCTTGAGATGCCGGGTTTCAGTCAGTCGTTGCCGGGAAGGTTGTCCACTCCAGTCTGGCCAACACGTGCATTCTTGACCCACGTATACGAACTTCAGAATTCGACTTGCGTTCAGCGCTCTTGCTTTTATAGATCTCATCTGGCGATTTTCTTGCAACCAAGGTCCACAAAATATACGAAACACACTTCACTCTGCCTAGTGCTTTCGGGGGACTCGAACCCCGTCTTCCTATTAAGCTTTGCGTGGTTCATTTGCGCTGCACCGGCGCAGGACGATCCCCTTCACACTGGAAAATGAATAATTTCACCTACAGTGAATTTGTAACTGAATCTTACAGTTTCACTGCTGCAGTGAATTTGTAACTTAATTTCAAAGACTAATACAATTTGAATCTGTAGTCAAAGTTTAAGGATTCAGTTCTGATTTCAGCGCGTCTGGATTTTTAAGTTTCAGAAACAAACTCACCAGAGTTGAAAGTGTGGATGAAGTTCAGAATTTCACAAACAGATTCAACCACTGCGAAGCTAAAAAATTCTGCGTGCCCGAATCTGCGTGCGAAAACAAGAGATTCAATTACAGACTCAGTAGCGTCGAACCTATAACCTTCGTTTACAGTTTCACCACGCGGTGAAATTGCTAATGAAACTATAAATTCACCGCTAGGGAAATTGTTCTGCAGATGTTCTGCGGTACGTCTGCAGACGTTCTGCTGTCGGTCCGCCGTCAGTCTGCAATTCATTTTACAAATCTCAATATATTGGGTCTGAATGAAAACAGCTCTGCCTAGTGCTCTCGAGTAAGTGGAAAAACCCATTCGGCTGATAACAGAAGGTTGGGGGAGGACGGGGGCGAGCAGCGAGCAGCGTTGTAGCGTGCCGGAACGCGCAGAGCAAGATAACAGGGAGCATTCTTAGGAGATTTTCTAATAAACAAGCACATACACCCCCCGCCCAGCGGGAACAATCGCTAAACTGCAGCACCAACACCCCATACTGAGCCCGAGTGCTCCGTCGCGATATTGAATGCGCCCCGCCGCCGCTGCCGCTCGAGTCGGACGACGTGGTACTGTTCCCCACGTTTGTGAGCACCGCAATGTCCACGATCCCGTCCATCGTATCGAAGATCGGGTCGAGCTTGATTCCGGGGTTGGGCAGCTCAAGGACGGGCACAGGCGGGATGTTCCCCCGTGCTCGGCTTCTTCTGGCGCTCAAAGCGGGGGGGTGGGGGATGGTATGAGGAGGAAGGACACGGAACCCCCGGGATTGAGCGGCGGCGAGGGCGCAGCGAGGGATGCTCGGACTTGTCATTGGTCCTGGCGCTTCTAATCGCCCCCACCACCCCGCTATCCTCAACCGCCGTGCCCACACCCGCGACCAGCCCGTCCACTACGACCTTGACGCGCTCGCACCGCTTATCGCGGTTCATCGGGTAGTATCGCCTTAGCACAGTCGTGAGGGCGCCCGTACTGCTCCTTCGCGAGGAAGTCAAGCAAGTGAAAGGCTGGAAATGCGCAGACAAGTGAATGAAATAATCACCCCAAATATCCACAACACTCCGTCGCCTCGTGTGTGTTCGGGGCTCGGATCACCGTATGTGATCTTGTGCAATCCAGCACTCTGTCCTTCGAAACCTCCAACCAAAAAAATACCACAACTCTCCTCCACCTCAACTCGTCTTCCTACCCAAACCAATAAACCAATCCAATTCAAAATCTCCGTGCGGCCTTTGGCCCAATCCGTTCCGTTCCGTTCCGATTCAACCGTGCGACCTTGGGTCCCAAAACAAACCAATTAACGTGCGGCCTTGGGCCCAAAAGAAATATAAAAAAGTAATGTGGGGATCAATTCTTCTCTTCTACCTACAAACATGACTAGTCTTTATACAGGGAACAATGGGAAACAGAACAATGGAGAATACAATGGTATAAATGCTACGTGTTCGACACGTTGATTAACCGATGACAACACACAGCAAACCAGTGCGCATCGAAACGTGTTTTCAGCAACGGCCACGCAATTTCGTGAAACTCATCCAAAACTCGGTATTTACGAGGTTTTCACAAGTGTGCGCATTCCGCGCTCATCACAAGTCCTGTGCGTACCCGACGGCGGACCAGAGCGGTTGTCGCGTGAAAATTTTGCAGCAAAGTCGAAGACGAACCGTATCCTTGCGTATCGAAGTCGAGATCAAAGAAGCAAGAAAGAATTGGTGGATGGGATGCAATCCTTGTTGACACGCAGAGCATTCCCTGTGCAATTTTTTTTACATTCCAACGGGTTTTGTACATTGCTTGTATTAGTCTGCCAGGATCGTATGGTTAGTTCAACTCGTATGAGTGACAGGGAGATTTACCTAGCAGAAAAACTATCGAGGGTCTTCTAGTCCTGCACGTACATCAAAATCAGTTGAATCGGCGGCAAGAACATCAACCTCACCCGAGAGAGATTCAAGATAACTGCACGATCATCCGAGAACTCGAACCGCGCACAGTGGGCAATGATCGACGATGGATCTATCTCATCCAAAGGTCCGTCGACCATTTTCGAGGAATATGTACGAGCAGGAAAATGGGGAAAGCGCTCGAAAGGGTCGTATTTGGAAGGGGGAAGAGGGGCTTGTCGGCGAATAAAGATAGTTACTTTGTCCCCAACAACATATATTTTTTGGATGCTTCCGGCAGTGGCGGAAGCGGAATACTGCGGATAGAAAAGTATCAGGCTATTTCCTAGATGCGTGGAGGCTCGGGAATAATTTCTTCCATTGTACGTGTAATGCGCGTGCTCGCGATCTTTGCCAGGTTTCGGTGCTTCTTCATCCGAAAGTTTCGACGAGTGAAAGCCAGATCAAAAAGCCGTTTGAATTCCAAGATGACTTGCGGACAATCTGATCTGCCTAACCAGCGCCGAAGGTTGGCACCACGCATCCACGACGTCAAGATTGTGGCCTCCATTTCGCCTGAAAATATGTAAATTATTGGGTATGGCGAGATCAAATATTCTTACCTCCAACATGATTGTTCGTATTAATCTTTTGCAGCAATCCAATTAATCTCTCGAAAGGAAAACTCCACCAGGAGAGCACCGGGCCGAAAAGAAGGAGAAAGTCATAAATGTGGAAAGAAACATGAACATTGGGTCGCCGATCATCGAACTTGGTGTGGGGAAACAGCGGGTGTAATCCGTCAGCCCATTGTTTCATGAAGCCACGGTACGCAACAGCACGGTCCTGGGCCGTCGAGAACCGACAAACTAGCGTAGTAGCTTGGAAGAGCGCCATGCTGTGTATCAGCAGTTCCAAGAAATGTGATGCATATCGGCTGGAGGAGTTATCTCCCCACATAATGACGAGAGCGATGGGGATGTAAATCGTAGCGAGCACACGCCATTCGTCGGCTTTGATGGTACCCGCACTACTTTCGCCATAGTTTTTAGGAACAGAGTTGATCCAAGACGGAGTGACCGTTTTGGCGATAACCTCTTGAATAAACTTCAGACTTTCGTGGGGCATGGTTTTCGGGCGAAAGGTGAAAGCTGAGGACACAAGAGGTTGGGTTAACCGCTGAAACATAGATGAGTTTCGTCCGTTAACTCTCAGCAACATTAAAGTTCACCCATTCGTATAACAGCTCTCCCAAATCGGCCTTCGTAGGTTTCTCCGGTAGACGTAACCCGAGCGAAAAGCACGAATAAAAGTGGCGGCTTATTTTTCCCTGTGATCTTTCGGACCCACTGTTCTTTGGAGGAGAGGGTTACTGCCTCGCCGCACAGTGGAGTGGCAAGAAAACTGCGAATAGATGCGATCTGTTTGTATTCCTTTTCGCTGTTGACTCGGAATCCTTCCGGGACTTCATCAGCGATGTATGGAGGCCAGGTGTAGTCGAAGGCCGGCGCAGCTTTGGGGGATTTGGACGCAGCTTTTTCGTCAATTTCAAGGACACGGCGGCAATGATAATGAACCGTCCCTTCGAGAATACAGTGCATTGCATCAATTACCAGCATCCGACTAGGGTTCCAGTAGGGCAACCGCCACGGTTCTGACCAACGAACACCATACTTCTGAAATATGGCCTCGCGCTCCTGCAGCGTATTCGCGTCTCGCCAAGCGTAGGCTGCTTTGCGCAGTACATCGACGTTCCTGGGTTGCCAATCAGGATGGTCGAAATCCGTTCGATACATCGTTGGGATCCCATAACATGAGCAGACGGAGCAGAAGAAGTGAGAGTTGTGGCTTGCGCAGCCTGCGAATTTGCGAGCAGCGGGCAAGTCGTTTATGGATAAAACGAAGGCGAGGTCCACATCACGGCCGTGCTCGGGAGAGGTTCCAGTGGATGACAGGTGAATACCTCGTTCCCAAGCGATTAAGGCTTCATCCACGATAACGCGCAAATAACCATTGATTTGCTCCACCGATGGTTCCTTTGGACCACCAATGAGGCAAACATAAGTATATTCAGGCTTGTGCTGCAAGGATAGGGGTAACGCGAGGTTGACTGCCGAAAGAAGTCCGACGGAGTCATGGTTCCCGCGTTTCCGCAAGCCATTGGGATTAAAGAAGTCGAGAAAGATGGCGTAGGCCAACCGCATTCTTTTGCCGTCACCGCGGTCAACGAAATGCTGGCCAGGAATAGGGCCTTCAAAATCCCTCAGAAATGCCGCCTCAAAAACATTGGTCGTATGCTCGGGTGGGGCTTATTCAGAGAAGTAAATGCATCGTCGCAGGCTTGATCGCAAAGCCGCTCTATTTCGGGATCGGATAGGACCTGCGCAAGGTGGTCCATGAAAGAAGGACAAAGGAAAGGCTTGATGGGACGCATTCGACCATCTCGCAGGACTAGCAGTTCCGTGCCGCATGTGTGTGCCCCAGACTTATCAACCACACGATTGACGCATTTCGAAGGATAAACCAAGGCTGCAGCCTTTGGATTGTGTGGTGCATGGGTATGGTGACAAGATGGACAAACGGCGTACTGGACCGTTTTGCCATCAATGTCGAACTTGCTCAGTGCCACGTACAGGCTGGAAGGGAGTTGTTCGAGAACATCCACCTGTTGAGCGTCGTAGGATTCGGTCCCATCCGCATTTTTCTTTGGGTTCAAGGACATCGCCATCTTGATGAGGAGCGTCACGGTGTGCAGTACAAAGTTTGTAGGATCTGTACCGAGCCCGATGATGACGTGGCAGACAATCCCGAATAAAGTCATGACTTGTGCTATCATGTCGAGATTTTTTATTGGGTTCTGAGCATGGGCTGCAAAGTGTCAGAAAGGAACACGACAGATCGGCGGCGAAGACTTACAAGCGTCGTAGCGGAACGGAGTCGTTTCCGCTGGTAGCACGGCCCCCAAATAGTTGACCTTTAGCTCCAGTGCTCGCAGCCTACTGACCACATCCTCCTTTTCTTCGCTCTCTCGAACGCGTTTGAGGGATTTCTCTGCGAGAAGAGCAGAGACAGACGCTGCATTGACTTTGGATCTCAGCTCAGCGACTTTTTCAGCGTCCGTCATGCTGAACGAAAGTTCGACATTCAGACTACTTCTCGCAGTTTCCACCTCGTTCTGGATCTCCGCCAACAATTTTTTTGCACGTTCTTCAACTTTTTTCCTGGGCGAGGAATTGCCTAGGACGGCATGGACGCTGTGGTTTGCCTCTGCGAGAGGTATCGGAGTGAACGAGGTCGGATGGGACGGCGCGCGGTTCTTTTGAAAAGAGGCACGGGAGGAGAAAAACCTCGAAGGCTGCTCAGCAACATTTGCGCCGTCATCGGTCAGGGCCAGAGCAGTGGTCATGTCGGCGATGGCAGTCTGAAAAATACTTAGTCGAACGTTCAAGACAACAAGAGTATCTTACCGCATCTCCCAGCGATAGTGCATCGAATTTGGACAGTAAGCTGTTCTCCGACTGCTAAACGAAGTTACATCAGTATCTCGGCGGGAACAAGCAGCTGGCTATTTTCTTACCGCGCCTGCCGCGCTCGATTCCACCGATTGTGTTTCGTGATTAGTCCGCTGAGATATGGGCACGAGATGCACTCCAGGCCGTAAAGCACAACGGCATTCATAGGTTTTTTCTTTGGGCTTTGGGGGCATTGCAAGAACCAACCAATGATGGCCACCGTAAAACGAGAACTCAAACGATGATGAACACCGCTAAGTGAACCCCTGGGCGCAGGATTGATTGGAACGACGGTGAAACCCGTTGAACGAGAACTCGAACGATGATGAACACCGCCAAGCGTATTTTTGTGGCTGTATTTGAGCGGGCGGGGCGGTATCGAGAGCCAGATGATGTGGAGCGCTCAAATTGGGCAAGCATTTAAAGACGAGGCGTTTATTGTTCTCTATTGGAAGACAAAAGTACTCGTCCTCAAGGCAGAGTTTACGTAGCTGGCCTTAATGTATACAGCAACGAGGGGAGCACAAGGAGGTGGCACAGGTTCTATCCCCAAGAATACAAGGACGAGCAGTGCAGACCGGCGGAGTACAAGGGACAAGGCGGCAGTAATAGCAAGATGGAGGAAACCAACATGCGATGGAATTCGAGAGCCGACTCGGAGGCCGTCAAGAACGCGGTGAGGTCAAGTCATTGAACACGCTGAAGTCGTTGAACGCTCCAATGTGATGAACACGATGGAGACTATGGTGGACTGAGAGGCAGAAGATAGAAAGGCCGTTTGGCACGTGATGGTCCGCCGACGTTCTGCCGTTATCTTATCTGCTACATTTTATGAGAGCGCAGACCAAGTCAGTCCTTCCTTGTTAATATTGTCTATTTTTCATCGGTGTGCAGTCCCCGTTGATCGGTCGTCTTGTCTTCTGCATTGACTCTTCAACTGAACCGCAGTCCGCTCGGGATTTTCTCAATAGCGCTCGGTGTGCATTGGTTGCCAATATTGATTCTCAAGTAAGCAAGTACAATCAACTATATATGCCGGCCCATATTTATGTAGAAGAAAAGGGACATGGCGATCATGGCGAAGGGGATTCCAAGCAGCGAGACCAGGTTCGCCTTGTTCCAATGTACTTGACGCGTTTGAGCTTCTAGCTCACTGCCCTCGATGTGAAAGGTGCCGTCGAGCCCGTAGATGGCGACCCCTGGGAACTGGTCGTGGACCCAGAGCACCTTGCGAGAATTGACGCTTGCGTACCCGCTAGACACCTCCATCAAGATCTGCTTTTCATTGCACATAATTTATTGACTTACAATTCGCCACCTACCCTACGGGTCTTCAAGATCGCATCATCCGCTCCATGGGACATATAGCTGCATACCAGTCAGGACGTGGCCAATGTTTGACGCTCTAACACTTGACTTACCTTAATCCATTGGGGTGAAAAAAGTCGAGGTAGATGTCAATGAAACTCGCTTCAAAGACATTGGTAGCATGCTCGAGAGGGGAACTGCAGCCGTGGATTTTTTCCTTGGGCTTTGGAGCCATGGCGAGACTCGAACGATGGTGAACACCGTCAAGCGTAGTTTTGTGGACGGCGATCATGAGCTAGAGAGGAACGCTCAAATTGGGCTAGCATTTAAATGGGGTGTTCGTTGATCCCGATTGACAAAACACTCCTCGAGGCCCACTGTGGTGGTGGTTCTCGAGGCACGATTTACGCCAGGAGGCCGACTGTGGTGGTTCTCAAGGCACAATTTACGTAGCTGTCCTTATTGTTATTGTCTGCATAGTGGATGGATACGAGTGCGAGCGGCGGAGAGTGAGATATAATGGGCAAGGGCGCGGCGGTGACGGCAAGATGGGGAAATAATACGACAGCTCTCGAGAGCGTCCGTAATTACAAGAAAAGCGCCTCCGGAAATTTTAGACACAACAGAACAGAAGGCCAATGAGATGGGGGATGAGGAGTTGTCGCCATCCGCCAAGGAAGAGTCCCTCGACGAGAAAGATGATGATCGGAATGGTGAGAGGGATGGTGAAACGAGCGGGCTCTGAAGACAATAGTGAGGGTCATGTTGTAAGTAGCCCATAGGGAAACTCACGCGGCGGAGGTGCATAGGCAGGGGGTTCGCGAGCCTTTGGCAGCGAATGACACACAGGACACTCGTCGCAGTTCGGGCAAAAATAATGAGTGCCGTCTTCATCGATATCAGGGACCTCTATGCGGACGGCTTTGAGGGGCTAAAGGAATAGAGTTACAAATGTTCACACCAGAATCGGGAGACGGCCAACGAACCATTGCAAATGAAAGTCGACGAGCTGGACGACAGAAAATAGGGAATAATGGGCTGGGACCTGGAAATGAATCGGAGCGCTGGAGCCTTTTAACAGCGTAGAAGAACGGCAAGACAATAAGAGAGCTGATCTTCCATAGACTATTCTGCCCAAGAAACAATAACACAGAAGGCCCCAGAGACCAAAAGAGAGTGGCGCAGGATTACATGCAATTCGAGAGACGAGGCCGCGAAGAACACATTGATTAACCCTAGCGTTGGACTCTCCGCCGTGATGAACACGATGAAGGCGTTGGAAGCTCCGCCGTGATGAACACGATGGAGACGGTGGCAAGCTGGAATGCGGGTTTGTCGTTGTTTACGGAACCGACGTTCTGCCGTCATCTAGATGCTCTGCCGTCATGTTCTGCGGTCATCTTATCTCTACGGCAGTGCACTTTCACGCACTTTCACGCGTTGGCTGCATCCCTGTTCATCAGGGTGCAGTCCCTCCTTGGGCGCAACCCTCCGCTGTTGCCGACGAACGCCCGCCTCTTTCTTGGCTGGAGCCTCATTTATCGAGGTGCAGTTTTCGACCAATAGAGTTACAGCCCGCTCATCGTTAATCTCAAATGAACACGTTCCCAATATATGTATATATTGTCAAGAAAGTACAACCCAACTATTTCTTATATACATCCGCCCAGCTCATATTCTTGTAGAAAAACAAAATTGCCCCGATGACAAGGAGAATGTGAAGCATAGACACCACATTCGACCACAAGCCCGGAGGGCAACACGCTTCTTGTTTGGAATATTCCTCCAAATCATGATTTCGTTGGGCCCGCTGAGCTCTCCCGATCTAGCAGCAAGGACGGTGGACCTGCCATTGATGTCTGCAGTCTGGGTGTCTCATCAGTGCATACAAGACCAGCCCATGCACATTCTTACCGTTACGGTCTGCACCCAGTCGGCCGTACCCATCCCGAGCGTCCAAGATCTCCCCAGTCCACCGGTCGAATATATACACGACTCCGTGGTCACTGCCACTGACCACAAACCCACCATCGTTGGCAAAACGGACCTGACGCGGTCGGGGTTCTGGTTGGGTGACTTTGATATTGAAGGTGCTAACTCGATGCTCGTCATCGAGTCGGTATATGGCGACACCTTGGAAGGGGTCGTCGACGCAGAGCAGGCCCTTGCGAGAATTGATGCTTGCGTGCCCACTGTACCTGTTCGTCAAGATCTGCTTTTTCATCCATCGCGGTTAACTTACATCTTGCCACCGACTCCACGAGTCTTCACGATAACGCCGTCCGCTCCGCGCAGTGTGTGGCTGCGACCAGTCAGGACGTGGCCAGTTCAACCTCGGAAACACTTTACTTACATATTCCCATCGTCCAATCCGAAGACCATGATCTCCCTGTCGGTGTTCTTGTAATCCCCAAATGCAATGGCTTTCAGGACGAAATTATCGATTGTGACAGAGAAGAGAGGTTGGATCCCTGACGACCGGTCGAGTGTATAGGCCTGAATCACTGTGTTGCGGTGACAGAGTACCAGCCGGTTCGATGCCGCGTCAAAGTCAAGGCCAGTCACTTCGGCCGGGTTAACGAGTCGGGCGGTATACATTTCTTCCATCTGTTGCAAGTTCAGCCCCAGACGCAAGTAAGGGAGGGAGGCTTACACTGCTGTTTGTGCGCTTCCAGGCGACGAGGTAACCATTTTGGGTACCGTAGAATACGATATCCGGTTCGTCCCTCCTGCGAACCCACAAACGCACGATGTGGCACCTCGGCTCCCTGCACCACCGGGCCTCTGAAGCTCTCTCGTGGTATCCAAATTCCACACCCGTGTACCGTCGGCACCTGCAGTCGATGTTATCGCCGTAATGGGACAGCGCAACGTGAAGACTTACCCCCGCTCGCAAGTAGCGAGCCGTCTTCAATGACGGCCAAACATTCCACGGGTCCACGATGACCAGCGCAGAATCCGTAGAACGAGAATTTGTTTGTTTTGGATTTTTTGGAGAACGTTGACATGTTCGAAAGATCTTCCGTGATGAACACGGAAAAAGCGAGATGCGCCAAGATGCCCTGGACGCGAGGTACTTATTCCTTTTCCCAACAATAACGTGCTCAAAACAATAACCGTCCTACACGTCACAAGTGTTTATTGTTTTACGTCCGCAGCCTCTCCACCTTTATCTTATATCGACCCAATGCTGTTCCCAATCTTCTCCCACTCGGTCGAAATGAGCGCCATCCCAACTACTTTTTTCGCGGCCGCTTCTCCCCCCTCGCCCCAGTTACCTTGATGCTATCGAGAACCGATCTAATTCTACCCGTGGCGCACTCCCTCCTGGCGCATTCTAAAATTGCCTCCCCTATTCCAACAATCAAGTCGGACGGAGAGCCGTCCGCGGAACCAAGGCCCACAGCCCTCACTCCTGCTCGTGCAACTTCAGCGGCCAGATCCCTTCGCGCCACCTCGGCCCCCGATCCCTCCGCTTCGCATCCCTGGCGCGCTCCGTCAGCAGCCCGCTGAGCGACTTCTCTGACGATTCTCGTGGTGCCGAGACCACTCCTGTCGCCCAAAATGCTCTCCCAGCGGCAGGTCTGCACCAGCGTCCGAATCCTCTCCACCAGTCACGCTCATCGCACGACCTAAAGGCGTACAGCACTCGTTGAAATCCATCAAGACCATTTCCACTTCACGCCAGAAAACTATAATGGTGCATATTTCGAATTTTACGCTACATTTTTATTCGTTTTTCTGACTGCATTCTAGGAGCGCATAGCGGTCTTGGCTCCAAAGATGCTCAACGAACGCTCGTCATTCAAGGAGCAAAACCTGCAACGTTATCAGGCTTTTGAGACAAAGGTATAGTTTGTTTCGTTGCTAGTTTGAGTACTCATCCTCCTTGAAGATGCTCGAGGAGTTTCCCGTTCTCAAAGCTCATGTCGGCGCTTGGCCCCTGCAAAATTTCGTCACCTACCATCTCAAAAAACAAGCTCGCAAGCGCAAAGACAGGGTGTTGAAAGAGGTTGTGATTGCCGCCGTCCAGGGCTAGCGCGGTAAGTACCAGTCTTATTGATTTTTTTTTCCTTTTCCTGGGACTCAAGGGGCTGTAGACTCCGTCATAATATATTACTTTCTTGTCGAATTATTTGTAACACAGCTCAAAATTTATTTCTTGACGAAACAAACACAGTGTTCGAATGATAAGCATCCAGGTGTAATCGCCAGATAAGATAGCGGCAATGCACTGCAATTTGGTACTGTTTACGGAACTCCCACTCTTGACTGTAGCCCAACTGCGCGCATGCTCTTCAGTTAACTGCAGTCCTAACTCGTCCTTGTGAATCTCTTTGGCTGCAACCCCCGTTCATCGGGGTTCAGTTCCCGCAGGCCACTGGAGTCGTCCCTCAGCATTGCAATAATCGAAGAAGAAAAAACAAGGCGCTATCGTGGACCGTGGTTCTTTCGGGCCACGTAAAGTTCTGCCTTGGCTTGCAGGCCTCGTTCATCGGGGTGCAGTTGCCGTGGACCACCGGACTCCTTCCCGCAGTAATTGGTGCAACGACAGAACAATAACCGCCTGACACGTGGCCGACAGCACCGCGTTTTCTCAATTCATGGCTTTTTACGCCTTTGTAGTGGACCGGCTTCGAATCACCAGGAGGCAGACGGCGACTTGGCTTCCGCCACCGAAAAAACAATAGCAAACCATGCCGGTTTCCCGACACTCCTCAAATCGCCAGGAGGCAGATGGCAAACTTCTGGCTTCCGCCACCGAAAACAATACGTTGGATCGACAGCCAGATTAACAAAAACTTCCTGCCCACGTTTTTCCGACCTTCTTCTGCTTCTGCATCGCCAGACAACAATAACCTGGTCCCATATTCCATCCCTGAAGAACCTCAGAAATCACTCGCAGAAGTAGCTCGCAGCGGCACATGTACATGACATTATCGATGGGGCGCGCATCGCGGCAGTCGTACACAATGAGCTGATGGCGGGGAACTGCGTACGCCCACGGAAACCTTCTAGACAATAATGGATGACCGAACCCCGACCTTCTTTCGGACTGAGGCCCTTGCAGATCGCGTTAAAATTCGGGCTTTACTTGCCGATTATTCTTTCCCAATTGCTGCCCCAATCCGTTACGCCCACCATGGTCAACAACCGGCCATTCCTTCCTGTCGCGCCCGCGGTTGGTTTCCCGCTTTGCTTTGCGACACAACCTCAACTTATGTTCTCTATGCTTTGCAGACCATTGACTGCGTTCTACAGGCGCGCATCTACCTTGCGACTAAAGCCACCCCATCCTCGGTCAAAATACACACGCGGTCCCTCACGACCAACCCTCAGCTTGACCGTTCTCCATCAGTCGAAAGCATCTTGGAATACTCGCAACTACAGCCCTATGTTCACGATGTTTTAATCACCGTGCGACATGGCTCCACTCGTTCCCACTTTCGAGCCTTTTTGAAACGCCACAAACGCCTGCCAACAAATACAACGCTCGGCATTCAAGGCGATTTGGTCATTATGCGGGTTGCGTCGAAAACCTGCAGTCAGTCGTTAACATGCGCTCGTCTGACTCGAAGCTCGCCGACTTCGTCGTCAAGAAGTAGTTTTTTCCCTCATCTTTAATGATTTGGATTGACTCTTCTCTTCAGAATCCTCGCGAGGGTGAAAGCCTTCCAAAGTCCCACTCGGAAGCGCCTGCCGAAGGAATTCAAACTTGTCCGGGCGCGTCGCTAGAGGAGGATCGTACTGGTGTATTTTTTTTTACTTTTCTTGGATTCACGATGTGGTCTACAATGCTGTATATTCCATTGTATAATTCATCTTGAACTTTGCCGCAAATCGTTGGAACGCACTAGTACTCCAGGCAACAATTATCGGTTTAGTCCTCAATTGGAATGCAAATAAGAGATCCACATTAGGACAAAGGAACATCTTGATTGGAATAACAAGATCCATGTTCGGACAAAGGAACGCCTCAATGCAATCTGGCCGTATTTGAACACAATAACAGCAACGTCTCGTAACAATAGCAGCAAGTTCGTTCGGCGGAATGCCTTCGGTGGAATGCCTCGATGCATTCAAGTCGTAGCCCGCAAATTGTTGGAACGCCTCGATGTACGCCTCGCCCAAGATCTGCGAATTCGTAACAATAGCAGGAAGATCTTGAAATTCGTGCGGTGTAACATCTCGATGCCTTCAAGTCGTATCCGAATACAATAGCAGTAACAATAGCAGCAAGTTCATTCGGTGGAATGCCTTCGGTGGAATGCCTCGATGCATCCAAGTCGTAGCCCGCAAATTGCTGGAACGCCTCGATGTACGCCTCGATGGAATCCTGCTGTATTGGAACACAATAGCAGCAAGATCTGTGAATTCGTAACAACAGCAGGAAGATCTTGAAATTCGTGCGGTGTAACATCTCGATGCCTTCAAGTCGTATCCGAATAATACAATAGCAACTAGTTCCAGTTTGGGACACAACAGCGGCGCGAGGGCTATAAATGCTCCCCATGTCTAGCATTTTCGTCTGGGGTTTGCTGGTGTTCATCATCTCAAACATACGCGTTCTTCCTCAAACTATTTGTTGACACTTTCGATTTCTCTGGTGGTGTTGCAAAATGGACGAGGATTCCCTAATGACACTCGCCGATGCGGTGAGGAGCTCGACCGTATTATGTCTGGCATGCCGTAGTAATTTTATACCGGGACAGCCTCAGGGCCAAGCCGATGCCAGTTCCTCAGTGACGGCCACCAATACGGTGAGAACATTGACCGCATCATATCCGTTGTGCAGCAGTAATTTTTGTAAAGGGAGCGCCTCAGGGCCAAGCCGATGCCAGTTCCTCAATGACAGCGACCAATGCGGTGAGAAATTTGACCGCATTATTTCTGCTGTGCAGTAGTAATTTTGGTATAGGGAGCGCCTCACGCCAAGCCGATACCAGTTCCTGACGGCCACCAATGCGGTGAGAACATTGACTGCATTATTTCTGCTGTGCAGTAGTAATTTTTGGTACAGGGAGCGCCTCAGGGCCAAGCCGGCACAATTTCAAAAACAAGCAGTTATGGGCGATGGTTGCACAAGTAACTTATGTAAACTAACTTGCCCCGCCACAAGTAACTTGTAGCTAACTTGTGGCAGGGCAAGTTAAATTTACCCGCACAGTTCCGCATAAGTACAAGTTCCGCACAAATAAGTTAACTTAAGTTAAAATAAGTAAGTTACATGTTAATGGTTCTTTCATCCCGGTGCCTATGGGGTGCCATCCTGGCACCTAATATCACCTCAAATACGAGTCTATTGCAGTCCTATGATGCTTTGAGGCAATGATCCGTGTTGTCGTGACTAATGTTCTGCTGGGAGTAAGTTCAAGCTGGTGGAAGAGATGCATTGGAGGTGTAGGACATCAAGGTTGAGTTCATTTTGCAAAGATGTTATTCATATGTCAGATCTAGGCAACATGGGTACTTATACGATGTCTGTCTAAGTACAATGGCTGTTTTGCCCCAAAGTTAAACTAACTTGCTTTGACTTTGGATGATCAAGGGTGTGTGGGGTTTCTTGAGTGTATGACTGCTCAAACATCAGACCTAACCTTTCCATGTCAGGTGTTCCCCAATCACAGCTGTACCTGGATTGCATCTCCAAACATGTGAAGTTCCCCAAAAATCAAATCCAGCCAATGTTCAGCTCAAAATATTACCTGACTTGATGTGCAGATGTTATTTAATCATTGAATACTCTCAGTTTGAGTCTTTGAATGTCTTGAGGCTTGTGAGATGCTAACTTGCATGAATTGATCGTACAAGTTAATTTTGGCCAAGGATTGATGCCATCTGATGGCATAAGTTAGTTTGGTCGTGTTAACTTGATCTAACTTGGCCCACAAGTTCGCTTAAGTTAGCTTGGCTACCTTCAATTAAATTAGTATCTTGCAGTTCAACTCGATGAATGGAGTGTTTGAAGAAAACAGGGTTGTTTAACTTGGAGAAACAGAGATGGTTTCACAGGTAACTTGTGAAAACTAACGGGCACTGCCGCAAGTAACTTACAGTTAACTTGTGGTGGGGTCCATTAGATTTACCCTTACCCGCACAGTTACACATAAGTTGAAGTTCCACATAAATAAGTAACTTCAAGTTCAGCCACAGGTGAAATAAGTTAATTACATGTTAATCTTTTCTGTGCTTGGAACACCCCCAAGTACGTCTCAGCGCTCAATAATGGTTCCAATATGAGTCCCACCTAGTTGTGGAAGGCCTCAGGTCAATCATTCGCTGTGTGCTCAATGTCATTGACAGGGAACTGGGAGTAGAGGGAAGTCCAACACATTTCAACCATGCAGTTGTTGAACTGGTGTCGAGCGATGAGATAATTATGTACATTTGTGGATGCACCAGCTTGAACAGACCTTTTTTGATCTGGCAGAACAATGTCGGCTTTATTAAATAGCCGTTCCAATTGATGGAAAACACCGCGAGCTTTACAAATATCACACCCGCAGATCTCTGATGCGCTGGCGAACTCTTGCGGATCTATTGTGGCTATCCTCGCCACCAACGCCGCTGACCATCCAATTGTGGTCGACTACGACTCATGGATGGAGAACCAGTCGAAAGTGGTCAAGAGTGTGGATAAATTCGTATTGAGCCCTCTCTCCATGCCCCAAGGATGTTGATCCTGTGGAGTCAAACATCGAAGCTCAGTTCGAAGAACATCGTGGTGAAAAGAGGAGACGTGAAGAAACTCTGGGAGATTACAAGGTCCCAGAACCTCGCTTTTCCAAGATCGTCAAAGGTGTGGGGAACAAAAAAGATTGAGGCGGTGCAGGGGCATGGACAATGAATCGTGATTCACCCTTATTCCAGTTTGTGTAGCTTCGTGTATGCTTCACTAGACGAGCTTGAATATTTCCATCGGTGAATAAGTGAAAATATTGGGTGGTGCCAGCTACTAAGAGGCATGCGGGTGACCTAAGATCACAATAGACATCAATTGCAGTCATATTATCCTTGTGCATCTGTATAAATGTTTCTCAGATGTCTCCCCCAAGCAGTTATTGGCCTCAACTGGGCTGAACGGGCGAACACTTGGCGGTAGCTTGATACCATCTGATGGCCCGTTACTTTTTCTGATCTAACTGGCTCACAAGTTAGCGTAAGTTAACTGCAAGTTACTTGAAGTTACTTGCAGTCAGCTTCAAGTTACTTACGGTGAATCAAACTGAACTTCAAGTTATCTTGCTCATGTTCATTCGACTCCTCGTTTAGGTTAGCAAGGATGCCGAGGCTGCCGTGCCAGCCAAGCCGAGGCAGCCATGAGCCAAGCACCCAAGGGCAGTCGGGATCCATAATGCCGAAAGCGAAGAAGAAGCAAGTGGTACATGGTTTGGCTGACAGATTCCGCGCCAATGATAGACAATTTGTTTCACAAGCGAACGCGCCCAGGTTTGATATTACATTGATTACAAGCACGTTAGAGTGCAGCAATGTCGTCAAAGAATACAGAGAGTGCACCAACGGTCTCCAAGAGAAGCTGCCAAAAAACCGGACCTGTGACTTGTGTTGTACCGCAAAACGGCGTCGACCTTGATTGTAACTACATCTTGTGCTGTTGAAAATTCAGCTAACCTGGGAGTGGCTGTACACCGATTCCAACTGCTTGGTCAGCAAGTGTCTTCGCTCTTGTTTCCGCTTGCTGTGTATAAAATAAAATAAAATACCAGATGGTTTGAATGGTCAAGTAAATGCTTATTGAAAGCCGCAGAGAGTGCTGGATAGCTGTGTACTTGCTGCTTTTTGTGGCACTGTAAACAACTAGTTCAGTTGACTCCGATGATTTCGGCAGCTATATATAACATAATTAAAGAATACGCAGTTGAGGCCGATATGAATACAGCTAAAGGTGTTTTAAAGGGATTATCGTAAAAAAAAAGTACTTGGGTGACCCGCACCCGTTAGTTTCAAGCCCGTGGGAAAACTTCAGTTAACTTGCGGCACGCGTGCCGAAAGGGGCAAGTTCCGCACAAGTTACTTTTCCCAAGTTACTTTTTACGGACTCGTATGGGCCCGTCCCGAGACAAATACGACCTGGTGGGTTCTTTGCTTTCAGAAGCTTATTTCTTGACGCTGATTTTTTTCCAGCTGCGGGAACAGCTTGCGTATTGGAAAAACCACAAGTGCGGAGGAAAAAGGCGTCGGGAACAAGCTGAAGCAGATGCTGTAATGGCAAAAGAGGATGCGCAAGAAGGGCGAAATTGGAGCTGCACAATTATATTCAGGATATACGAAAAAGAATGTGCGAACCACTACGGAAAAGAGGCCGCCGACCTCCGTCAACAACTCCGAGCCCTCCAAGGACATTCTATGGGGGTGCTGAACGACCTAAACCAGGAAAGGGAGAGAGCGGTTACGTTTCTCTGTCTCGTCTTGGAACATTATCTGACCAGTGCTAGGCCGAAGCTATGGAGACGCTGGCCAATGGAGCAAGCTGCTCACGAGCGAAACATGGTTCGTCAAGTTCCACGAATCGAGTTGCTCTGTTCAGTAATCCTTTCCGTTTCAGGCCGACAAAACCTCTGAGGTCCTAGCCCTCAGGGTCCCGAATGAGGGCCACCCGCTCTCATGCGCCAGCCGGTTAACCAGCCGCCGTTTCCTGTTTCGCAACCTGTAATGCGGCAGAGTTCTGCTCTCCAGCAACTCGCGAGCAGCGCTCCATCGAGCGCATGATACGAACATCAAATGGCCGCATTCCGGTCATCCCCCTCCAGCCTCCAAGTCCAGTCCCTGAGTCGGCCGGGCCTTCTATCCCCACAACGATCTTTGATGATAATTCCCCCGGACGCCCGCCGCCAGGCCACCGACTTCATCCGCGAGGTATTGAAGGGCATGAACATCGTGGAGGTCGTCCAAACCGGAAAGGGCAAGAAAGCAAAACGATACGGGACCAAAATGGCGTTGGCTGTCAAGGACCAGCAGGCCAATATGTCGAAGGAGGAAGATTTATCGTATATGGTTAGAGCTGCCATTAGCAAAATTGAGCTGACATTGTGCTGTAGTGGGGGCTGCGTGAATTATGGGACTTGTACACCAATACCGTGCACACGGTAGACTTCCGACACTATGTACCGGTTGAAGCCGACGCAGTAGACCGCTGTAACGAGGGATACGAAGGCCCCTCCGAGAATGAATTCACCCTCGACTTTGGTCAAGGCTTCATGACTTCGTTATGGAACAAAACAATCATCCAAAGCTGCGCAAAATATTCCTTGAGAAGCGCGCGGAAGGGCTGGGGTGGAACTTGGCAAATGTGACGGAAGAGTATGTCGAAGGCAAACTGTACGGGCAGCTTCAAAGGTCGCAACAAGAGTGGGGCGCGATGGCAGCCCAGATTTTTGCCCTTGTTGGGACGGCAGGAGAACGAGGCTGAGATTCGCGCACGCGTGGAGCGGTATCAAGGCCACCGCCAGACACGCGTCAACAGTCGCAGCAATAAATCCCGCGTGAGTTGATTCATTTTATAATTCCCAAAGCGGTAGATTGACTCCTAGCAAAGAAATTGGCAAAGCGACAGAAAAACGGTTGCCCAAGATGATCGAAATCAAGATCGTGAATGGTGCGCCAGATCTGGAGTTCTGGCACCTGCTCAAACGCGTGCTGAACTACCTCGATGTGGGCGGGATGTCATCCGAAGAAAACGATGTCGAGAAATCACGCCGGCTATCTTCGTAACATCTTCAAAGTCAAGTTTTGCGCCTGGCGCTCGAGCATCATAACTGATTGCCTACGGATCGTGGATGACGCGGCGGAAAGCTCCAAAGGAACTCGTGGAAATCCAGGGCTGCCCAGAGTACGTTCCGTAGAGGTCGGGCAATCTGGTCCGCCTCGGGGGCTACCTCGAAGATGTTTGATGAGGAGTGGCTGGCAGTGCAGGAGAGGAGGCCAGACTACGAGGAGGTGCTAGGCATCTCTGCCGACGTTTTTGAGTTCATGGTGGCGGCTACCAGCAGTATGGCTGGTTGAGGCAAGCGTGGCGTATGCAATATATATGACAATGTTTTTTATCTTGGCCAAAAATGTGTCCTTTCTTGGAATCTAGAGTGACTGCAAGCTGATGAACAGCCGGCAGCAAGAGGTCCAGAAAGGAGAGGAGCAAGACGGGGACTGCGTACGAGTGGGCTGATGGTGGGTTTGCGGCAGCGTAAATCAGTACTAGTTTACCGTGGTCGGCCTGTTGTGCCTTTTTGGGGTCAGTCGGTCCTAGGTTTGCGTGGAGCGCCGTTTGCATTTTATCTTGGCCAAAAATGAATATTTTCTTGGAATATGGAGTAACTGCAAGCTAGAGGCCCCAGAAGAGAAACACGACAACGGCCCGATCATCGGACAGCCACTGATTTAATAACCGGAAATCACGGTACCGGTAGGTACCGGTCTTCCGATCTTGATCGCGCCGTTGTGGTGTTTGTTCTTTAACTTCAATTATTCGCTCATTCTAGGTACACTTTTCAACCCAGCTAACACAGAGCTGATCTTTCTCTCTGAGTGGCTTCAAAACTAGTGAATAACGACACTCTCAGAAGTCAACACCACGTGCTGAAGGATGCTCGTCATCCTGCAGCATTCACTGTCCCAGCAGGCAACAAAGGAACCGCAGCAAGAAGCCGAAGACTGAAGGATGCTCATCATCTGGCAGTGCCTAAACTCATACAGCGTTATCCCTGGTGCTCAAGCGATCATCGTGCTCAAGTCCGAGTTCCCTCAAATGACTCTTTGGCTCAAACGTAAGGAGAAGATTTATCAGCACGAAAATTACATTCAATGGCGCCTCGATGGCTGCCCCTCGCCACCCATTATAGAGGACATATACCCTGGCATCGTCTTTGAGCGCCACCTCAAGATGACAAAGCATCCCACTCTGAAATCGGTTGGCATGTCACGGCTGGTTATGGACTACGGCGCGACGTTGTTCCGCGATGCCTTGGCTCGATACGTTGTTCATTTCAACAATCTAGATTTATCCCCCTTGCAGGTCGAGCAAAATTCTCAGGATCTTTCCTTCGCGTTCAATTCTGTCCCCGTTTGCCACCGGATTAAATTCACCAGTCAAGACTCCTATTCTGCGCCAGGTGGGCCGGACTCCGTGGTCGATTCCATCCACATTCAACCGCGCAAGACTCTTAAAAATGGGGAAGACCTTCCTGCTCGCTTCGACACCGCACTTGTGAATGGCGGCAACGGTCAGATTACGGGCGCCGCTGGTATGTAATATTGGCATTCGGTCTTCTATCTCGCATTCAACCATTATTTAGGTTATTGGGTGTGGTCTAGGTCCACATAATATTCTCTATTCAGGGTCGGCATATTCACTCTCTGTTCTCTCGCAGAATCACTCCGCCAAAATATTTGACTTACATTAAATGGCTTTCTCCTTTCAAGGATCCTGAGGCGGATCACCTCATGTACAAGGTGAATGGGTCAATGAAGGATGGATATTGTATTATCCCGGTGGTCAACATTCGACACAGCGTGCACCTTCTTCCGAAATTCGGGCCGGTTGCCCCTGCGGACCGGAAATCTAGTAATGTACTGGACAAGTGTTCCCATTTCTTTGTTAACTCACTTACGGACCGCCATATTTATGCTACGTTGTTCTAGCTTAGTGTTCGATTAAATTTTGTTCATCTTGGGATTCCGGCCACTTGTTGAGTGGCCTAGGGGCCTTTTCCGTGTCCCTCATTAGCTTAAATTATCAATCTTGCCTCACATTACTTTCCCTTCCCCCGTTTCTTCCTAATTTACCCCAAGGCACCCGGGACGAAGAAATTAGCCCTAAATTAGTAAAGGAGATTTTTCCTGATGAACAGCGGAGGCGCGACCAGTCAATACAGGCAGCTCAGTCTGAAGGTATATTACTATGTTCCTGCGACTCGCATTAACCACTGTGTCTCCATAAGGCCTGTGGTAAGACCCAGCGTATTGCACCGTTGTCGAAGCTCGTTCAGAAACGGGAAGATGGGGAACTGGGATTTGTACCTCGTATTTTACATCTTTCCACCATGCCACTCGTCTTCCCAATCAAGAATTGCCATTGTCCGAGTGAATGGGATATTTTCGTGAGGTGGCCAAGTGCGCACGTCCAGATTAAATGCAGATCAATTATTCATGGTCATTCACAATTCATGCAATTTATACAAACATTATGGATAGTGGATTCCGAATAAGGAATTCGCTGACCACAGTAATATTCCTCGCAGCACAAACTGCAGGACGCGACCTGCCAGTGACGCGACGTGACTGCAGCACGAGATCAGCCTCCACATGGGCGTCACACACAGCCACTGATTGTACTTCACTCTCATCCTGCAGCATTCGGCTATTTTGCTTCACATCCTCATCCTGCAGCACTCAGCTCAAGACAAGACCGAAACTGAAGGGTGCTCGTCATCCTACAGTCCACAAGACTCTCTCAATCTGAAAACCTGAAGGGTGCTCGTCATCCTGCAGTCCGACTCGCAGCATTCGGCTATCTCGCTTCACATCCTCATCCTGCAGCCCTCAGCTCAGGACAAGACCGAAACTGAAGGTTGCTCGTCATCCTACAGTTTACAAGACTCTCTCAATCTGAAAACCTGAAGGGTGCTCGTCATCCTGCAGTCCGACACTTGATTCGGTCCAAATATGAATCAGGGGTCTAAAACTCGACAGTAAGTGTACATGGGCTCATTTCGCACCCCACTCTCATGTCCTGAAGCTCAACCAGGGTGCCCCGAATGTCTGGTCGCCCTCGGTACCGGTAAGTTTTCGATTCCAATACGCACGTCTCCCTCTCAATGATCTCTCCAGATGAAAGGCAACCTGCTCGGCGCCGTACGCTCTCATGGCGAATTCTATATGGTGCACCATGGCGACCCGACCTTTATCTGCCACATCCCCACCAAAATGGAGGCCCCGCCTCTCCAGCCCCATGACCTGACGGGCAACTTCTGGTCGCCCTCATTTGTATCCCCCCATACCCTATATGCAATGTTTATTCCAAAGGGGGAGCCGTGGAATGGTCCCCTCCTTGGCCGTCTGCGTTACACGTTTTCGACCCTACAGATCATAGAATATCCCGAGGGCGGCTGGGGTTTGCAGTCCTCCGTTATTGAAGAATGGCAAGCGTTGGAGTACAACATGCGGGCGGTCAGCGGCGCCATGCTCAATCACTGCTTCGCGCAGACGCCGCGCATTGTCGGCTTCGCATCTCCTTACCGCTTTGGATATGAAAAACGTCGATTTAGCGAGGTCACGGCACGACGCATTGCACTACGCTCAATCTATGGCTTTCTGCCTTTGATTGGGATGCTGTCCATGTACTTCATGCTATTTGATGCGATGGGCGACAGTGACTGGCGTTGCAAAGTCGCAAGGTCCGCTGGCGTCGAGATGGCCTGGTTCGACGAGCTCGAGGCCACTTTGGCTTTCCATCGAGATACTCCTCGCATCGGAGGTATTATCGATTTTAGTTATGCCGCGGCGGATGATGATGCACGGACTCAACTAGACTTGATACTGGGGTCGATTATTAGGCTGGATCTCCCCATCCCGCTCTACATTCGATACGGCGAAATCACCTCTTCCTCATTGTTCCCTCTGCCCGCCACACTGCGATCTCTGGGCTTCATTCCAGATGAGCGGGAAATAGCGCATCTGACTTCAATTCCTGGTGATGTGGCTTACAGCCCCTGGATGGAGACCAGAACCGTGGCCGACGACTATCCCGGCGTTGCAGTAGCATACAAACTTAGGAGCCGTCGCACTGATCCCCCCGTTATTCTGTCGCCCAACACCACATCTCTGGCAACAGGTTCCACATCTCCCGCCGCAGTTCCCTTCTTTGGCACATCGTCTACGCCTCCCCCTCCTGTGATGTTTGCTGTGGAGAAGTTCAGCGGTCAACATCCGGGGGAGGAGATGTCGGTCTTTTTCGCCCGTCGCAAGGCAGCGAATGACTCGCGTGCTCTATCGGAAAATTTGGAGCAGAGGTCTGCGCGCTTGCAAAGGGAAAAAAAATGCCGCCAAAGGCCAAGTTCCCGGCAAAAGCAGCAAGGCTGCTCGAGTTTTTGTCTGGGAGAAGGTGGATGGACACTATATTCGCCAGGCAGCTGGCCGCACAAACTACGAGGACCAATGGGAGGCTTTTGCACCGTCCCAACGCGTGTACGACTCGTTCCGTAATGAGTGGGATCTTTGTGAAACATTCGGTTCTGCAGAGGATTGTGGGTTCATCAACGGAGAGGAGTCTGACGACGGCGACGACGACGACGACTTCAAGATCCCACTGTTACCCGAGACCGACCACCTGGCGCAGTCCGCACACACTTCATCTAAGGTCGATCTTGACCGAATATATCCTGCTGCTGAGACCTCCATTGATGAGCCTTACCAATTCGAGACTCTCTCTGCGGAATGTCAAGCACATCTTCGTTTCGGGTACGTGTCCAGTGGCCCTACGACAAGCGCCCCGCCTACTCTGAAGCTTCCTACTCCCATGGTCGTCGCCAAAACCCTCGGCAACAAAGATGTTGTCCTCCCCCAAAATGACCAACTATTAAGGCTGCCAGTGTTCCTCGCTCCGATGAGAGACGCTTCCCACCTAGACATGATCCCTAGAGATCTGTTCGACTTTCATTCCGAGACCGGAAGTTTACACCAAGTATGGAACATGGATATCTCGAGTTTCGAATCGGGTGGCAAGACGTACTACCGTGTCCAGGAGTACGATGTGCCAGGTCAATTCTGCATTATTCTCAGCTGCGCAACAACAGCACTAGAAATCGCTCGGAGCCGGTGGGGCCCCGATCTAGCGAGTGTCGCCCGGCAGCTTCTTTCCCGTGGGATGTCATTCCGGTTGTGCATCACGGACTCCGCCGGCACTTCACGTCTCCCAAATCTGTATCTGCCCAGATATTCCGGCTTAGGGTATCGCTCTCAGGGCTATAAACCGGATAGGTGGGACTATGCATTGTATGTTAGCAACCGCGATAGGTTTCTCATGACAACTCGTGGGCATGCTGCGCTTCGCTATGGCGGTGTTGTCGGGCGGATCGCCCAAGCTGTACTGCTTTCGGAGGATGCGTTGCTGGGGCCGAGCGGCGATGTTACAGAACATGGTATATGCTTTCAAAACCGGCGGTCCAACGAACTGTATTGGGATGACGAGCTGAGCGCCGAGGAACTGGACTTGATCTGTGGAATCTACCACGTTGCTACAGGTAGCTGTCTTTCATTTGTTGTCACACTTCACTGACCTGAATCAGGGCAACACGATCACTCTGCACCCGGCAACAGACAGACATCCACTATCTCTTGGTGGCCGCGCCCTATATACTTTGAAAAATCTGGACTGAACGTTGGGTGGTGGAGTCCAGCGTGCGAGGATTTCTATCAAAAGCGTCTGAAACAGATCGCTCGCGGAGATGCGACTCTGCCCACCCAGGGAGAGTGGAAGAACAACATGAAATTTGATAGCAAAGTTCCCGCATATATTGAAAGCGCCGAACGCTGTGCCGCACAGGTCCTCCGAGTCCTGCGCCCAACTTGATTATCACTCGGACCAATATCTTGAAATGTAGCAATATACCTACCTGTCTGTATCTTCTTGTCGTATATTTTGTTGTACCGTCTATATACATATATATTTGGTATGTAATATATAGAATTTTGAATCAGCTGCAGACCGACTGCCGCCCGACTGCAGAACGTCTGCAGAACGTCTGCAGAGGTACTGCAGACCATCTGCAGAACAATTTCACATGCAGTGAATTTTAAAGCTTCACTTACAATTCCAGTGTGCGGTGAATCTGTAATCGAATTTTATAGTTTCACCGTCGCTGAATCAGTAATTGAATCTACTGTTTTCACACACAAATTCGGGCACGCTGAATCTTTTAGCTTCGCGCTGGTTGAATCTGTTTGTGAAACTTTGCACTTCGTCCACACTTCCAAGTCAGTGGACTTTGTTTCTGAAACTTAAAAATTCAAATGCGCTGAAATCAGAACTGAATCCATAAACTTCGTCTAAAGATTCACATTTTACTAGTCTTTGAAATTAAGTCACATTTTCACTGCAGCAATGAAACCATAAGATTCAGTTACAAATTCACCGTAGGTTAAATTATTCATTTTCCGGTGTGCTTGATCCTTGAAGGCTTGAATAGTTCATTTCATTGTATACCTATTTGCCTACGGGTCCAGGAAATATGCAAGAATCTTAAAGAACACCCACGCAGTGCCTTCGGGGGACTCAAACCCCGTCTTCCCGTCAAATATCGGACGGTTTACAACCCTTCAGAAGCGTGGGACGATCACCTTGATCCTCGAACTTGAAAGCTTGAAGGCTTGAAGGCTTGAATACACCATTTCGTTGCATGCTCACTCTTGACCCGTGCTTCCGATGTACACCGGAGTATTCTTTCCT
This sequence comes from Mycena olivaceomarginata, assembly GCA_029378375.1. Classification (NCBI taxonomy): domain Eukaryota; kingdom Fungi; phylum Basidiomycota; class Agaricomycetes; order Agaricales; family Mycenaceae; genus Mycena; species Mycena olivaceomarginata. The sequence continues at coordinate 55,604 of JARKIC010001754.1, read as the reverse complement.
GGTTCCTTTCTCCTATCAATCTGAAGGGGCTCGATTATCCCGGAGGCGTGAACTCAAACTCTGGGTGGAGTAAGCAGCAGCAACGAAATTAACGCCTCTGTGAAGGGGATCATTCCGCGCCGATGTGGGTAACATCTGACGCTTAACGGGAAGACGGGGTTCGAGTCCCCCCTGGGCACTAGAGCGGTTAAAGTGGTTTTTGTTTCTTTCGCATTGAAGTCCCTAGATCGATATCGTGGATCTGAAGTTGGACAGATGAGAAAATGGGAGAGTATGTACGAATGAAATCTGGATAACATTCTGGGCCATGGGGGAAATAAGTATGCAACGAAATAGAGTATTGGTCACATATAAGTAAATACTGTACAAATGGCGTCACCCAGGGATGCAGAGGTAAGTCAATGGTGAATCCGGGACTAAAAAGAAGTTTAAGAAAGGGAGGGACCGAAACTTGCGTAGTTACCTGCGAATGTAGTTACGGTTTATGGGCCGGCGCAATTTGAACCTGCTTCAAAGAAGGACATATCGTCGGCGACTTGAACTTCGGGGCTTCGAATTAGGATGCGATCCTCCTCAGCGAGTTAAGAAACCACAGAGGAAGGGAAGAGGTCAAGTGAGGTCAGATGGAAGATTAGATATGTTGTTCGGAGTCGAGTTGCTTCCAATCCGTGCCAGTGCGCATGGATTTGGCGGTGTTGAACTGCTTGAATGCTTCACGATGGCAGTTCAAAATATTCGACAGTTATGATGGGCCACGCCGCATATCAGTCTGGACTCTCCCATGCGAGGCTGTTGCTGAAAGCAAAAATGAACGAACAACCGCCGCCGAGTCAGTAATGGTTTGAACATTGAACAGCAGTTGGGTTTGAATATTTCTGCGGACTTAATGTGTCTTGAGGCTTGATATGAGAGTAGGCCCGTATTGACGAGGACTAATGTTCAAGATGTGAATGAGGGATGACCTGCAGCAGACCATCGGGCGTCTTGCTCCGCTGAATCCACACTCGAGAACTGGCCGCAGGAGACTGAGGAATTCAGACCAGGTCTCTCTGCCCTCACAGAGGTCCCTAACTTGACATTGTTGGTAAGTCTGTCTGTGATAATGTCAGTTCTTCTCTTATGGACGGTCCACTCTTATAAGCAGTATGTCGACTAATTGTGATTTGGCACACACTTTGGTGAGGTAGATATTTAAGCCCTACCATATATAGACCACTACAAGACGCTTTGGGTAATATTATACCTGTGAACATTCAGGACCACAATCCCACCTCAGATGCATGACATATCGCGGAATTAGGTCAATCGGGCCAGGACTCACAGTGCTACAGTGTTCTTGCTCAAAGCCACGATTTTGCGGAAGAAAATTCATTATGTAGTGAGATCAAAAAAGCCGGTATTTTGTCGCCTGCAGATTTGCAGCGCGATACTAACGCGCATATTCCCAAAGAATTCCGATCAAAACTGACCCCACAGCGACTGTTCTAGTGGAAAGTTCAAAAACAAAAACAAAAAACAAAAAAAAGCACCTGCACCTGTTGTACCGCAAAGAGCCGTAATTCGATATTTGTTAGACCACTGAACAAATCTAATCTGAATTTTGTGCTTCATCCCGTGGGGATCTTGCGAGCAATTAATGGAAGAAAAAGCAAGCAGAACTGAAATGTAAGTGAATTGCATGAATTCAGGGCACACAGGAAATGCAGCCTTCCAAGGCAGGATGCGTGTTGTTTGTTCAAACAAATATTGAATCTTGTATTGAATTAAAAACACGAACTGAAAGAACTGAACTAAGAATTGAGAACACCAAACTCCGACAAGCGGGGTATGCCGTTTATCCAAGCCCATCGGAGAAGGCAGGGCAAGCTGAGTAAGAACAAAATGATGTTACATTCGGCGTGCGAGTCATGAATTATGAATGTGTTTCCTGAGCAAAGAAATCATCGAGTCAAATACTGAACATCAATCAACCTCAATATGACAATGTAGCGATACCGACATGGGAATTTGCACGGTGATAATTTTCCATAGATCCGGCAATGGGCTGGGGATGCGGAAAATTCCGATGTTCGCGGCGAAGACAGGCAACTGCTAGTGGCATAAAAAAGACGTAGAAGCACCAGAAGTCGGAGTTCAACGTTGCAGTTGGCTCGTACTCGCCATCAATCACGGCGACGGTGTGAGCTGGAACATTCCGAAGAGAGTGGTGATGGAAGGAAAAGAAGATGGCGCACCGAAAGGCAGTAACAGGCACATTATCTACAGTGGGAATGTTTAGTGTAACCGAGGACAAGCCCAAGCCCGCACACGCCCAAGTCATCAAAACCCGCACAGCCAAATTCAAAACTCCGACGAGCGGGGTATGCCGTTTAGCCAAGCCCATCGGAGAAGGCTGGGCAAGAGTAAGAACAAAACGATGTTACATTCGGCGTGACACAAGTAATAAAAAAGGAAAATACGGCATAATGTGACACAATCACTTTCAACTCGATGGTGCCATCTCAACCCCTCTTAGTTCGAGCAACCCGTGGCGCGGTTGGACAGGCACTCAGTCGTGCACACACCATTGAGGTTTGTGTCGCGCGATAAGCCCGACACGGTGCTGCCAGCGCAGTCGTTGAGCACCGCCTGCGCCGCGTTGACCAGGTTGCCCTGGGTGAGGCCCGAGACGGCGTCGGCCCAGCTGACACAGCACTGATTGCCGTTCTGAGTGGTGCAGATGGAGCGGGGGGACGCTTTTGACCGGTGTCAGTTTCTTCTGTTATAGGAACAACAGAGAGAAGGAGAGGGGTTGGGAATGCAAAAAAAAGTGGAGACGTACTCCCCACGCCTTGGCCGCCGTTGCTGCTGAGCGACGAGATCAGCTGACGGCATGAATTGACGTCGGCCGTGTGGCTTCCACTGCACGTAACGGCGTTGTTGCCGCACTGGCGCTTTTCGAGGCCAACAGCGCGCTTGGAGGCGCCGTCGGGGTAGCCCCAGAAGGTAAGTGTCCCGTTGGCCGTCTCCTGCGTGCTGAGCAGGACGAGGTCCGAGGCGTCATCGGCCACGGGTGAGGCACGCGCCTGGAAGAAGGCCAGCGCCGAGAGGATGAAGGCAGTGTTGAAGATCATGGCGAGATTCTGGATGATGTCAGAGCTTGGTAAATATTTGGGGACGGGTCAGGCAGGCAGTCTTACATTTTTGTTTGCTGGCTGCCTCGAGGTGATGGGCTTCTGGGAGTGTAGGAGACTGGTTGAGTCCGGGTCTGGTCAGTATGCGAGAAGGAGAGCTGGCTTTATACTTGACGAGGGCCTCCAAATGGGTATCCCATTCTGAGAATTCCTACTGTACATATGGAGTAGATCGAGGGCGGCTCTCCGCATATTGTAATATTCCAATCAAGTGTTCAACCGCATGTCACACGGATTTTTTGGAGGTGTTCAAAATCGCCTAAATTACCGGTATCTTGAGCAGACGTCCTGAGGTTACGTGTACATGTTTGGTGTGATCTGAAGATACCCCTTCTGCTCGCTCCAGTTCTCAACTTCGCTCAAATGGGAAGCCAGGCCAAGCCAGAGTCAGTGGCTTGATCCATAGCTTGGAAGCGAATTTTCAAAGTGTGATTTTTGATCTTACTTTAGCTCCGGCCCCGGAACTGGATGCTTCCAAGGTGCTCCATAATTTTATTTTCAGCCTCGCCGATCAGCCGCCCAATTTCCGTAACCACATCTTGCACCCTCCTGTCTTTCACACCCCCATCACGTCCAGCCATAGTGCTTTCCTCCGTCACCATTCCGTCCCATTGTTCCTACTGCTGTCTCCTCCAGGCCATACCTAACTTCCCCAGTCTCGTGCGCCAGGTCTCGAGTGTGGTTTAAGTGCAGCAAGATGCTCGATGGTGTACTGCAGATCGTCCCTTATTCACATCTTCAACATTCGTCCTCATCAATACAGGCCTGCTCTCATATTGAGCCTCAAGAGACATCAAGGCCGCAGAAATATTCAAACGAAACTGCTCTCCAACGCTCAAACCATGACTGATTCGGGGGCAGTTCGTTCGTTTTTGCTTTCAGCAACGAGCACTCTGAGCTTCCATCGTGAAGAAGTCAAGCCGTTCAACACCGCAAATCCATACGCACTGGGACGGCTTGGAAGCAACCCCCATGCATTTACTTCTGCATTCCTGGGCGATTATCTCAACTTTTTCTGATCATCATTTCCGCCTTTATCGCGTACGCCACAACGAGTACTTTGAACTCACTGCGTTCCGAGGTCCCGTAGACAGACCCTGTTTACGTGAGGCTACGTCAGTCTACATCAGTTTACTACGTAAACTGAGTGTGTCTATCCCACGTAGACTACTGTAGCATTTCGTTCAATTCGTTTGGCCTGTGACCTGTGACACCTAAAACCGAACTTAGGTTTTCGTGGATCGGCCTTGGGGACCGTGACACCAAAAAAAAATTCGTGTTTTTGTCGAGAAAACCCAAATTCGGTCCCTAGACCTACCCAAACTGCGTTGAGTGGGAGAGTGAGCGGGATTTACTCCCGATCCCGATCATGTCAACGAACGACATGGCAGTTTGATGTCAGTCGTGTGAGCCCCACAGCGTTTTTTGCCTCATTTTGCGCGTTTTTGTGACTTTTTTTTGCAAGTTCGTGGTCGGCCTCGGTGACCCGTGACATCCACGAAAATATTCGTGGATTTGGGGGCCTGTGACCCGTGACCACCGAACTGAATAAAATACTACAGTATTTTTGGTCTACGTGGGTCTATCGTCGGTCTACATCTGTCTACCCCGGGTAGACTATGTGTGTCTACCACTGTCCCTACTCCCAGGGACTCCCTGCTGCCCTCTGCCGCCCCCTCTGGTGTCTCGATTGTGCTCGGGCACTAAACACTATTCGCCCGACACCGTGGCGCATTCCGTAAGGCAGGGTAAGGTGTGATGCCCGTGATGTGGCAGCTGTCAGGGCGTGCTCGGCGCAGTCTTTGCGAACGTCGAGCCAACCTCCGTAGGTATAGTAGTAGGTAGTCATGTTTATAATGTGAAGTAGTGTGGCTTCATGAGAAAAATTAACTGACCAAGAAGAATGCAAATTTTTACTGACCCACCACGTCATGTCAGCTCAGATTACTCGGAACTGCCACATCACGGGCATCACCACCTTACGTTGCCTTACGGAATGTGCCACGGCGTTGGGTGAATAGCATTTAGTTGGCATTTAGTGCTCGACACAGTTCCGCAAACAAGACTGAGAAACCAACCCGCCAGCAAGGGGTGTAGACCATGTAGACAAGGTACATCTAGCTCAAAGTCTGTCTACATCTGTCTACGGGGGTAGACTAACCCTTGGTCTACGGACCCTCGGAACGCAGTGACTGCCATCGTGAAGAATTCAAGCCGTTCAACGCCGCCAAATCCATGCGCACTTGCACGGCTTGGAAGCAATCCCCATGGACTTACCCCTGCACTCCTGGGCGATTATCTCAACTTTTGCTGATCATCTTTTCCGCCTTTGTCGCGTACCCCATCTGTACGGGATTTACTTACATGTAGCCGGGGTTCGTCTCACCGCGTTCTCCCGCATCCCCCACAAATTTTGTGGTCGACACCTTGTAAGAACTGAAAGACATGGATTACACAGCACATGGGGGCATGAGTTCAACTTGAGCATTTGACATCGTTGATATCCGTTGTTCCAACTGGGAATAATTGTCCCAATATCGTTGCCTTCCTAGATGATTTCTTAGAAATCCAAGAAAGAAAATCCAAAGTCTGATGTCGCACATCTTCTGACGTGTTCGTTCTAGGCTCCCGTTGCAGGTCTCTTTATGGACAGTGTGAGGCTGCGGAGTTCTTGGTTAAGAAGTCGCAGAACACGTTGATCCAAGCCGGTGGGAGTTTTACTTAGACTAAGGAATTGAGTCGGTAAAGCTCCGTCGTTGACGAGAATGTCTACCTACCGCTAACTACTGACTATTCATACTGTACAGGGGAATAACTACGGACTGTGCATAACTACGGAATGAACTACGGCTGCGGCAAGGGACTGCGCCGCTGCCGGTGCTGCTGCGCCGCCGTCTGCGGATCTGCGGTACAGCAGACTTCGGGGCCGAGGCCGAGACCGAACCCTTACAGACAGATACGAAGGAATCGCGGGATGTTGCCCACGAAGTTCTTAGTCCGCCGGAGAAAATCAAACCCCAGTGGCAGAGTAAACTGGACTTATGGTTGCCGTCATTCTATCTCCCGCCACTGGTGTTTGATTTTCTCAGGCGGACTATGAACTCCGAGTTGAAGCACCGACATCAATGGACGTCTGATTTTGAACACGTAACGCACGTGTGACATCTCGTTCTATATCAAACGTGAACAAGATTAGTACCCGTGCCTTCGGCACGGAATCACAGTTGATTAATTTATCTAAGGACATAATTTAAATGAAAATACAACTAATCTGTCAATGCAGTGTTATTTCACTTTCGAGAAGTAAGATTCAGAGACATACCCTCAGTCCAATAATACTTCCGGATACACAATGTTCTTGGTCACAGTACTGACATCAGTCTTGAAAAGTGCTTTAATTCGCTGACTGGAAGTGCATCGAGAAAGTGCAACATAGAGCTGTCCATGTGCAAAGACATCGGTACGAAGGTCAAGGCCAACATGATCCACAGATTGTCCTTGTGCCTTGTTTATGGTCATACAGAAAGCAAGGCGAACTGGAAATTGGCGGCGCTTCATTTCAAATGCAATTTGTTCAGCAGAAGGGGTAATTGAGATTCGTGGTATGAAGGCTGTTTTGCCATTATGCTCCCCTCCAATTAGGCGAATCTCAATAACCCTATTGGACATTCTGGTGAGAATCCCTCGAGATCCATTGCAAAGACCGTTGGCAGAATCCAAATTTCGAAGAACCATGATTGGACATCCAACCTTCAATGCCAATTTGGCCAGCGGCAACCCAGAAGCACGGATTGAGTTGAGAAATTCAACAGGATATTGGAAATTGCTGTCAACTCCTTCCTCTGTGACCACACAGTCTGCACTATGGTAAATGGTCTGCTCTCCCACAAATTTATCAAGCAACTTCTGATTCAGGTCATCAACATCATCATTTCGAGCTGAAAGAATGGTGCGTTCCAAGAAGTATTTATCCAGGTTATGATTTGCAGCTATTGTTGAGAGGCCAGGATAGATTGTGTCAATGAGAGACTGCACACTATTGTTTGGCAGTCGCATAACATCAGGGAGTTGAATATTCTGAGCAGGATCAGTACGTCTGCCATGACCGACATCCAGCAGCCACTGTGCAAAGTCCCTGTCCTCTTGTCGGGCATTAGGACCTCCCAGCCGCATGTTCTGAGTTAAGTGAAGGGGTATGATTTTCTGCCATAATTGAGAGCGCTGAAGACAGGCACCAACAATCTGTTCTCTTCCGCCTTTAACCACAACTGGGAGGATCTGCTGGAAATCACCGCCATAGACAACAGTTGTTCCACCATAGGGCCGTGGATCATTACGAATGTCCTGCATTGTTGCATCTACTGCCTCCTGTGCCCGACGGTCCTGCATCGGGACTTCATCCCAAATAATAAGACGAACCCTCTGAAGAAGCTGAGCGAGCATTGTCCCTTTTTTGATAGGGCAAGCCTTGCCATCAAAGAGTTGTATTGGAATTTTGAATCTGGAGTGAGAAGTTCTACCACCGAGCAACAGCAAGGCAGCAATTCCAGATGAGGCAACACAAAGGACAATGATACCCTCAGCACGCAGTGCATAACATAAAGTGTTATAGACATGGGTTTTCCCAGTTCCGCCAGGACCATGTAAAAAGAACAATTGGGGCTGATTATTCTCCACTGAGCTCATGACAGCATCAAAGGCAGCGCGCTGCTCAACATTGAGGCCTGCAATGCGAGGTTCAGCTAAATTGCGTTGTTCAACACGGTCATATGCCAGCTGTTCAGCAATAAGCCGGTTTTCCTCAAGCTGAGCCCAATTTTCTACATGCTGTGGCATTGGTTTAAAATCTTCCAGAGATTTGCCAGATCCATGAAGGATAGTGTCCAAGAGATAAAGGCCATAGTCATAAATCTGATGTTCAGAAGGCTCGGGAATACCCTTATTGATCAACTTGTGGCGAAGATCATCACAGATGCTTGCTTTGAACTGATCCCACAATGCTGCCGGATCTTGCAAAGGTGAGTTCTCCTTGAGAATTGTTGCAAACAACTGTCTGAGCTGGTAGCCTGTCTGCATGACAGCAGCCTCCTCCAAGCAGAGCTTCCACTCATTGTCATCCTCTAATAGTCCACGTGCCAAACAGGCTGCATGATAAGTAGGATGAACAACACCATCTATAGTGCGAAGATCCTCAAATGATACTGCACCTCGGACAACTGTTAAGAGTGTGCGTAGGAAGAATCGTTCACCGGCTGATGGCCCTGCAAAGTACATCCGGCCAATGGCAAAGCCTCTCTGTCTGACCTTCCATTTTGTGTCCTTTTTAACCCAGACAAAACTCTGAGGGAATTGTTGATACAGCAGTGTGCGGGCTCCTGGGAGATTGTCTGCATTGGCTTTAAAATATGCAGTAAGGGTACTGTGTTTGGTAGCAGCTTGATCAATGATAGTTTGTGGATCATCGTCTTCATTGAAGACAACACTTTGTTCATCCAGAAGGTGAACCTGTAGACGGACAACAGTTGGCAGCTCTTGATGCATTTCATATCGCAAAAGTCTCCAGGTAGCTTCACAGGCTGAAATATAGCGGCTGTCAAGGTGAAGCTTGATTTCATCATTCTGCTGTTCTAGAGTAAGGGTGCCCCGATCATGGCCTTTGAAAACATATTTGTGAATGTACTTGGTTGCTTTGATTGAAATGCAGCATTCTAGGTTCATATGGCACTGGTATTCAAGAATTGCTCTATCAAATCATTCAAGTCAGTCACCGCCAACCCAAAGAGAGAAGTTCAATTAACCTTGGAGAATGCGGTACAATCCAGCGGTTGTCAATCTTTTGGTTTTTGGAGTTTATAAAGTGTCGACCATTGTTGGGACGTGCATAAAGGGTATAGCCATCCTGGGAAAGCTGAGTTTGCTCCTGAAATGCTTTGGGGTAACCCTTGGAGCATTTTCCATCCTTCATGCATGGAGCATTGGGGTTTTCCTGACCACATGGGTTATGAACCATTAATTTTTTCACCAATTCAAAGAGTCGTGGAAATTGGTCTGGGTCAGGTAGTTGAGCGGAGATGACTCGGTCAATCTCGTCTGCATTCTTCAACCGTGCATGGCGACGTAAAAAGATTAATAGGTGAAGGTGTGGAAGCCCGCGTTTCTGGAACTCAATTGTCCAGACAATGCCAAGACAGTCTCCAAATGCACCATCCTTCACTGCCTTGAGCAAAATCCGCACTTTTCTCGAAAAACACGTGCAACCAAATCAGGACGGTCAGCAGCTGTTTGGCCAGGAAGGAGAGCATCCTTTATTTCAGGTGAGTTTGCATCGGCAGTCATTGTTAGAAACCAATCGGGCTTTCCGGCAAAACGGGCGATAGCAAGTGAATCCTGGTATAGCTGAAACATGAAGCGGGAGCCACCAATATAGGAGGAAGGCAAGATATAACGCTGGCCAAGTTCCCTCAGTGTTGTCTGAACATCATTTCCAATAGCATCAGTCAAGCCCTTGTACAGATCCACTCTGAGTTTACTTTGATTGTTCTTGAGCCAGGACAGCCTCCCTTGGTCAGTTGCAGCCCATGCATCCACAATCCATTGCTGAAATAAAGGTCCTCCCAAGAAAATGTGCTGGGAACTCGTGGCACGCTGATGAAGATAATATGCATAGTACTCAAGAATTGAGAGATTCTGTCGTTTGTTAGATCTGTTTGGAGTTTCCTCCCCTGTGTCGCGATCCTCTTCCTCCTCATCTACATCATCCTGTGGTGCATCTGCTGGAAGATTGAGAGGAATTCCAGGGTGCCAGCCATCTTGCCCATAGGGAAAGAGCAGTACATAGACCATTGGCTGATATGAAGCATTGCATTCGGAGATTCTCTTCATAGCATGTGGCCCATTCCGGTAATGCACAATAATGTCTCTGTAATCAGTCTTAACTGAACCATCTCCAGGGAGAATAACTGCAACCTCATTTGTTAGTGGGCGCATTGTAGCGGCGAGGATCAGTTCCCTTTTCACAATGGATTACAGTGAAAACTTCAGATGCCAGATCAGGATGGGCAGCTTGCTGGTCGCGCAGCCGCTCATAAGCTGTTTTAAATATCTGGACATAGGCATGATTGACCCGCAGGATATGATCGAGAATACCCATAACATTGGCATTGAGTGGATTCTGATGATTCCGATCCTTCCGATAATTATTGGCGTCTTCAGATGAATAAAAGTAAAGCTGTGCATAAACAGGATCCTTTCCATGTTCTGGAAGCAGAGACCCAACCCTGTGATATAGTGCTCCCTGAATTTTAAATACATAAGGGCCACCACCATCCAAAACGGAGCGGTCAATAGAAACACCCAAAGAGGCCAAAGCAAAAGCCGAATTATAAGCTCGGATGTTTTTTCTGAAATGCTCTGAGTGCGGACTTGTCCCATTGAAAAGTTCCAGAAGATCGCGAGGTGGTGCTCGTATAGCAGGTAACACAATCTTTCCATTCAGGCAGCAGGTTCCAAAATGAGGCTCATTGAGGGTGGACTTTGACAATCTCTCCGCATTCCAGTGTAGGGCACCACAACTGGGACAGACCAAATTCATGCTGCCTAAGTTGATACGTTGAACATCTGTTTCAATCAGTGGCTTATAATATTTTGGAAGAGCTCGTGGATTTGGAGCTTGCACAAAATCTGGGATTTCAGGATTGTCATCTTCTGGTTCGCCTGGGGCCTGGGGTCCAGGGTTGTTTTGTGCAGGGGGCAGTGGAGCCGGCCCATGGGGAGGCGGCACTCTGGGCTCATGTAGTTGCTCGGCCAAACCCCGATTTGCTACATACTGCATAGGCTGAAACACTCTTTGTGCATTTGCTGCTTGTGCTTGCAATTCATCTAGACGGGCCCTTGCAGTAGCAAAATTTGGGGGAGGATTATCCCTGAGAGGCTGGTGCATCTGAAGCTGTGCAGCCATTCCCAAGCCTCGTACATATGGAACAGGCTGAAATTCTCTTGGCTGATCCAGCGCAACTATGCGCTCCTGTATTGCAGCAACAGTGTTAGGAGTAGCGCGAGGTGGTGCAGCCTGCTGTTCAGGGGGAATAGCAGGAGGCTCTTGTGCCTGCAATTCAGCTAAACGTTGCCGTGCCGCAGCAATATTTGGGGGCTGGGGAAGAGCCTGTGCAGGCTCCTGTGCCCGCAGTTCAGCTAAACGTTGCCGTACCGCAGCAATATTTGGGGGCTGGGGAAGAGCCTGTGCTGGCTCCTGTGCCCGCAGTTCAGCTAAACGTTGCCGTACTGCAGCAATATCTGGGGGCTGGGGAAGAGCCTGTGCAGGCTCCTGTGCCCGCAGTTCAGCTAAACGTTGCTGTGCAGCAGCAATATTATCAGGTACTGGACCTGGGTGCTGGGGAGGAAACTGTGCAGCAGCAAAAGCCTGAGGGATATTTAACTCTTCAATTCGCCGCTGCAAAACATCTCTGTCCAAATTCTGCTGTGGTAAAGGCCCAAAAACATCATGCCCGGGGGTCATCCTGGCAGGGCCCCCATCTGTAATTTGAGGAGGCCGAGGAAGTCGATGTCTTTGAGGGCTGTCAAGAGTTCTGTCTTCACGTTCTTGGCGCTGAGCTGCTATCCGAGCACGTTGAGGTGTGTTGGGAGGTGTTTGATCCCTGTAATCAGGGGGAAAGAAAAAGAAAAAGAGAAAACACCAAAAATCAGGCTGGTTGGGGCAGTTGATCAGAAATGCTCACATTACAGAAATGGTGAAGAGACTTTTAACAGATAAGAGAGTGTGGGATAGTAAAATCAGAAGTTAACTCGCATAGAGAGCACTGAAATTTGTGTCATTTATTCCATCTCCTGATAAATCACAATAGTACACACCTGGTAGTAGTCTAATTAATTGAAGACTGATGATAGAAGTAAACAGCATGAGCAAGCCCTAAATTTAAAAAAATAATGTATGAGAAAGTAGGATAGAAGAGGGCTTGGCTTTACCTTAGAGATGAGGGGAAAAGGAGAGAGAGACAGAAAGAGCCTCATGGCTTGCCCGAGGTGCGCGCATGTTCAGTCCAACCGAAAACGGATGCATCGCCGGGGCACGGGCCGCTTCCTCCGCTGACGGCACGATCACCGGTTCTAAAAACGGAAGCATCACCGAGAGCACGGGAAATTCATGTGACTCCACGTGATTCCACGTGACTTCACGTGGTACCCCGTGATTTTCTGTCAATTTCCCGTGACTTCGTGTTTTCAAGTATAGGATAAATGGAAAGCAGTCAATCCGGAGATCCGAGAAGTATTGGATTCAGACAATGAAATTTTAGAAACTACAGGTTCCCAGTTTCATCTCTCTTTGAAAAATCACACATGTTTGTCTGTCCGTCTGAAGCCTTTTTTGAGCGGTGAGAGCCCCAAAACGGGTGTCTCTTCTGGGCGTCAAGGCCAGGCGGGTATCCACAACTTCAAAGCTGCGCCTATCCAGAGGTCTGCAGCCAATCAATCAAAAGCCGATTTTAAAAGGCTTCAGACAGACACACGCTATTTTATAGAGAGGGTAAAATGAGTGCTGAACAATAAAAATGTAAAACACGCACCGAAAAGTGGATCTGCCCGGAAATTTGAACTTGATCGGTGGAAGTTTGCGTACTGGTGGGAGCCATAGCCTAAGAAATCTGAAGCCAGAAGCCAGAGTTAGGTGAAGCCGGCAGGATCGCCTGGCCTGGCTTGATGAAACCATGTGGCGGCTTGATTTCTAACTTGAACCCAGGGCCAGCAAAACACTAGTTACGTTCACCACTCGAACTTGGATACATTAGAATATCACACGCGTACGGTGTGGAATTAGTACAAACATGAGGACACTACCTGTTACCCTCTCTATAAAATTACGCCTGTCTTCCCGAAGCCTTTTCAAGCTCAGCCTTCACTGCAAGGATGCCCATCATTACCCTCCTTATAAAATTACGCCCTCTACTATCTTGAGTGAGGCTGACCGTATTGAATTGCTACCTTGTTTTGCTTCTTTAGGTTCTTTTAGCCGGCGAGTGTTGACTCCAACAGACCGCTGCGACCCCGTGCTTAGGCTAGAGGGATATAAAGGGGTCCAGAGACGAAGATGTAGCTTAGTTATTGCGTATACACCGGGATAATTCCTGGAAGCCGGCGTTCCCGAGTGGGACCGTGCCTGTATCCCCAGTAGCCACACGGATCAACGGCTTCGAGTCGCCGTGCATTGCCCCGCCTCGCCTCGCAGTAAGTATCTTCCGCTTTGCAGTAATCAACGCCTATGTTTATCAAGACTGGATCCTTCGCTCTCACCATCTTCATCCCGCAGTTGTTCGTTCATGTTTCTCTGTCAGTCGAAACTTTGCTCAAATATACGCTCAAATCTTATTTTCCCTTCGATGCTCGAGTGACGCTCTGTCGAGGAACGCTGTTAAAGCCGTCTATTCCGCATTCGCCTCACAGCTGCGCAAGGCGGAAAAGATGACAAGTCGCGCCGCCGCTTAGCTTCGGCAACCCGCGCAATCAATGGGGACCAATATTACCGAATTATAACATGAAGTATGCTACAGAGTTGATATAAAGTTACAATGGTTTTAGCCAGTTGATTGCGGAAGAAAATGAGAGGTCTAAATTCGACGAGTGGGGAGACACAAACCATCAGGAACTGAAGTGAAAAGAGAGGATGGTTAAACAAAGAATGCGGAAGGGTGGATCCGTATAACCTGAAATCGAAACCTGAAACCGCTCCGAATGCACGTGCGGGGGAATTAGACTTGGCCCCGAGGAGGAGGCATTTGAGTAAGCAAAAACACTTCAAGGATTCAGAGAACAGACGGTGAGTGTATTGCTTTGACAGTGAAAACAAATCAGGGCAGAGCGAATTGTTTTGGGGGCTGGATTTGAGCAGTTTCGCACAGAGCAGTCCAGCGGTGCAAAGAAGAAATTGGATCAACGCGATGGATTTGGCTGGGAAAGAAATCTTGATAAGATGGCGACAGCACTCGAGGGGTTGAGAAATTTGAAGGAGATTTGGGCAGTGAAACATCTGAACCACAAATGTACAGTCGAGCAAGCCAATGAATGAACAGTTGAAGCCAATTAGAAAGGGGCAAGATGATTGATTAACAGGAAAGATTCAATGGCCAAAGAAGGTTCGAACGTTATGGGGGAGGCGAGCGTGAAACTGAGGTGGGAGAGGATGAAATCAGTAGCAGGGCAGGCGCCAGAAAGCTCGGCTTTTATCCACACCACGGTGATGCGGCCGCAATGAGAGAAATTGAACGAATTTGTGGCGCAGTGAGAGAAATGCCGCGGCGCAGTGAAAAATCTGCTGCGAGTATGGTCAGCTGAGGAAATACGATTGAATTCAATGAGTGAAAGTCGTATGCAGATGGAGCAAGGGTGCAGGACCTGCAGTACGTGGTAGACAGTTCGCAGTCGTTGCGCAGTTGAGGAAATCAACTGCGTAGGTCGTCATGGGTTGAATATCTTCGGGCAGTGTGGGAAATCACAACGAACTAAAGGAGTTAAGAAAAGCAGAAAGCCAGAGGAAGGACGAACGAGCCACGCCATATGGGGCTTTAGCACAGGTTACGAGGGATTTCGTTAAAGAACGGTTAATCAGCAAAAGTTGAGATAATCGCCCAGGAGTGCAGGGGTAAGTCCATGGGGATTGCTTCCAAGCCGTGCAAGTGCGCATGGATTTGGCGGCGTTGAACGGCTTGAATTCTTCACGATTAACCGTTCTTTAATGAAATGGCTCCTCGGCTGTGCCATTTCTCCATATGTCCGTACTCCTTTCGTCTTCATCTGCTCGCACTCTGTTTTTAACACCATCCATGCTCGAATCCCTGCACTCGTCCATACCGCCTCTTCATTTTGTATGCCCCATGTGTCCTTTCTGCTCGACAGCAGCAATCTTGGTTCCTCGGCGGTGTTTATCTTTGCTGCATTCTTCCTCCTCTCGCAATCTTCTCTGTCTAACCCCTTTCAGAATATCTGTGCCGTGGTTTGTTTTGGCGCAGTGTCGGTCTCGTGTTTAAGCACATCCCCCGTTCGGCTCGAGGGTCTGTTGATTCCTCATTGTGCACTCAAAAATCTGCCTGCTTTCAGTCAACTGACCAACCGTCCTGCGGAACTAACACGACTCCTGCTTCAATGGCTGTCCTAAATTCGTCCGCCTGACCTATTTGTACTGCGATCCGCATCCGCGCAGTTTGCCTGTCACTGCGCCGCAGATATTTCCATTCATTAACGGGCCTGCGGCCACGTACATCCCCGACGTTCCTCCGCAGATAAATCGCGCCCTTCACTGGTGGTTCAGGTGGCAATTCTTCGCCCACTTTTGCCGTCCTCAATTTTCCTTCGCCAGAACTCTTTCTGTTAATCTCCAAATCTGATGCTACCCTCAGTCAATCTCTGTCGGTTATCTTGCTGATGTTTCTGGCGGCTACTCTGCTGTTTGCTCGTTTTCCATTGACTGTTTCTCCGGAGATGTTGTGGTTGACTTTCTGCAAAATATGTCTTTCTCAGCTGGCCCTGCGGGTTTTCATTCTTCAAGAAAATGCTCATACTGCTGTGTTAATTACTAACCCCCCTGCTGGCTATCGTCCACGATCCCGCTCGCCATTCAGTCCGCTGTATTCAAACCGTGAGCGCTGCACCACGCAATCATGTCTTTACAATCAAAGAGAAAGCACATCGCTACCACTGGTCTCTCGGAAATCCATTCGTATATCAACGCTTTTCAAGCGAACGGGAAGGCGTTCTTCTGTTCACTTTCCTCGTCAAATTTATTAACAGAGCGATTGGTGGGGCGGTAAAACGATTTTAGGTTGCATTTCTCTGGAATATATTCACTTTTAATTATCCTCGTCATCCTCGTGTTCGTTCCTGCAAATACAAAACAAAGATCAGAATCACGTTCCTTTGTTCGCCCCTTTTCCCGACTTCATCCATGGTTTGTATCCGGCTCGTGAGGTACTGCAAACAATATTTCCGTGTTTGGTTCAGTACCTCCGGATCTGCCGGAGCGAAGCGGCGGCGCATCTTGTGGCAGTTCAAAGTACTCGTTGTGGCGTACGCGATAAAGGCGGAAATGATGATCAGAAAAAGTTGAGATAATCACCCAGGAATGCAGAAGTAAATGCATGGGGGTTGCTTCCAAGCCGTCCCAGTGCGTATGGATTTGCGGTGTTGAACGGCTTGACTTCTTCACGATGGAAGCTCAAAGTGCTCGTTGCTGAAAGCAAAAACGAACGAACTGCCCCCGAATCAGTCATGGTTTGAGCGTTGGAGAGCAGTTTCGTTTGAATATTTCTGCGGCCTTGATGTCTCTTGAGGCTCGATATGAGAGCAGGCCTGTATTGATGAGGACGAATGTTGATGTGAATAAGGGACGATCTGCACGGTACACCATCGAGCATCTTGCTGCACTTAATCCACACTCGAGACCTGGCGCACGAGACTGGGGAAGTTAGGTATGGCCTGGAGGAGACAGCAGTAGGAACAATGGGACGGAATGGTGACGGAGGAAAGCACTATGGCTGGACGTGATGGGGGTGTGAAAGACAGGAGGGTGCAAGATGTGGTTACGGAAATTGGGCGGCTGATCGGCGAGGCTGAAAATAAAATTATGGAGCACCTTGGAAGCATCCAGTTCCGGGGCCGGAGCTAAAGTAAGATCAAAAATCACACTTTGAAAATTCGCTTCCAAGCTATGGATCAAGCCACTGACTCTGGCTTGGCCTGGCTTCCCATTTGAGCGAAGTTGAGAACTGGAGCGAGCGGAAGGGGTATCTTCAGATCACACCAAACATGTACACGTAACCTCAGGACGTCTGCTCAAGATACCGGTAATTTAGGCGATTTTGAACACCTCCAAAAAATCCGTGTGACATGCGGTTGAACACTTGATCGGAATATTACAATATGCGGAGAGCCGCCCTCGATCTACTCCATATGTACAGTAGGAATTCTCAGAATGGGATACCCATTTGGAGGCCCTCGTCAAGTATAAAGCCAGCTCTCCTTCTCGCATACTGACCAGACCCGGACTCAACCAGTCTCCTACACTCCCAGAAGCCCATCACCTCGAGGCAGCCAGCAAACAAAAATGTAAGACTGCCTGCCTGACCCGTCCCCAAATATTTACCAAGCTCTGACATCGTCCAGAATCTCGCCATGATCTTCAACACTGCCTTCATCCTCTCGGCGCTGGCCTTCTTCCAGGCGCGTGCCTCACCCGTGGCCGATGACGCCTCGGACCTCGTCCTGCTCAGCACGCAGGAGACGGCCCACGGGACACTTACCTTCTGGGGCTACCCCGACGGCGCCTCCAAGCGCGCTGTTGGCCTCGAAAAGCGCCAGTGCGGCAACAACGCCGTTACGTGCAGTGGAAGCCACACGGCCGATGTCAATTCGTGCCGCCAGCTGATTTCGTCGCTCAGCAGCAACGGCGGCCAAGGCGTGGGGAGTACGTCTCCACTTTTTTTGCATTCCCAACCCCTCTCCTCTCTATTATTCCTATAACAGAAGAAACTGACACCGGTCAAAAGCGTCCCCCCGCTCCATCTGCACCACTCAGAACGGCAACCAGTGCTGCGTCAGCTGGGCCGACGCCGTCTCGGGCCTCACTCAGGGCAACCTGGTCAACGCGGCGCAGGCAGTGCTCAACGACTGCGCTGGCAGCACCGTGTCGGGGTTATCGCGCGACACAAACCTCAATGGTGTGTGCACGACCGAGTGCCTGTCCAACCGCGCCACGGGTTGCTCGAACTAAGAGGGGTTGAGATGGCACCATCGAGTTGAAAGTGATTGTGTCACATTATGTCGCATTTTCCTTTTTTATTACTTGTGTCACGCCGAATGTAACATCGTTTTGTTCTTACTCTTGCCCAGCCTTCTCCGATGGGCTTGGCTAAACGGCATACCCCGCTCGTCGGAGTTTTGAATTTGGCTGTGCGGGTTTTGATGACTTGGGCGTGTGCGGGCTTGGGCTTGCCCTCGGTTACACTAAATCCCCACTGTAGATAATGTGCCCGTTACTGCCTCTCGGTGCGCCATCTTCCTTTCCTTCCATCACCGCTCTCTTCGGAATGTTCCGGCTCACCCCGTCGCCATGATTGATGGCGAGTACGAGTGTCCGGCTGCAACGTTGAACTCCTACTTCTGGTGCTTCTACCTCTTTTTTATGTCATTAGCAGTTGCCCGTCTTCACCGCGAACATCGGAATTTTCCGCATCCCCAGCCCATTGCCGGATCCATAGAAAATTACCACCGTGCAAATTCCCATGTCGGTATCGCTACATTATATTGAGGTTGATTGATGTTCAGTATTTGACTCGATGATTTCTTTGCTCAGGAAACACATCAATAATTCATCCTGACTCCTGGCCATCTTCATGACGTCTATCACTGCGTAAGTATTTAATATGAAAGCATTCAGACCCTGAACAACATTTCCTGCTCGCGTGTCCGTTCTAACGTTGCCTTGATTCGGTCGCCTCCATCATCTTTTTCAAACAGCCAGACCTCCGACCTGCCACAGAGGTGATTCCGAATTAGAATCGTGCAAGCAAAAGTGAGCAACCCTCATCTTGGCCCCCTTGCGTAAACAAAATGCCTGCATCCGGCCTTCATAACAATTATCGCTTCTAATTTTTCGGCATCCTCTCTTTTATCGGCCGGCTGTGAGCTGAGGAAAGTTACTTTCGTAACTGCTGATGGTTGGCACCCGGGAGTTCTTCCAACTCTCCGCTCTGGGACCATCTAAATACTGTCCGTACCATTGAAATTGTTTGGTGATCAATTGAATTACTCGGCTATTTTTCGCAGACCAGAAGATGTCGTCTTGGATATCGATCCTTTTGGCCCCCAAAAAAAATTCAGACTTATCATTCTCTCAGTTCCCCATGTACAGGACTGGTTCACTTCCATTCTACTTACCTTGAAATTCACTGAACATGTTGTTTCAAGTCGCAAAGTAAACATCTTAACATCGTAGTCGGAATGCTACGGAAAGCTCCCACAGTGTTCCCACAGGCGCCACTTTTGTCTCGCTACATCACGGAACTTCGACAGTCTGAAGACGTCCCTCATCACCGATGTTTGGTCAACTCCTTGTGGCCTCATAAAAAGGTGCAGTTTTATCTTTGGATGCCTACCCAACTGGATTCTTCCGCCTAGAGCGATCGAGTGCCAGTCCGCGTGAACATGCCATACTCATATCAGCGGAAAATAATTGACAATTCAGGTCTGCGGCATAGGTCTGGCTCATTTTATTTTTTGCCCTTGTCATACACCCGGTGTTCGCTGAGTTGGGGTCATAACACCAAACACCACGTTTTCAAGAATGCTGTTCTTCCAGATGCCCCAGCACGAAACCTCAATCGTCTTCTGTCAATCTGCGGTGTTCATCAAAATTACTAACACCCAGGCTTCGCGATCTTGTTCGAGATTCTTCTTTGATAATTATCAAACACCTATTTTGAATCAATTTAAGGTTCTGCGGTCTCGAGCCTAAGGTCACATTATCAAAATTTTGGCCTCTATCCTGTTCAAACATCTTCATATTAAGACCTGCCATCACCTGCACGAAGCCGCTCCTCAACCGTCCTTCAAACTCTTCAATTCTCCCCAATTTACTTCCATTTGATAAACATAACAGTTATCGGCAAGAAACCAACATCTTTACAGTGTTGTGGACACTGGTTGGGAGATTCAAGTTTTTCAGCACAATTTATGGTGAAAAATGTTGTTTGTTTTTCAGACATTTTTCACTGAAAAAGGTAGTGAAAAACTCAAAACATTTCCACCATTTTGTGAGTTTGACACTGGTTGGGAGATTCAAAATTTTCAGCACAATTTGCGGCGAAAAATGTCATTTGTTTTTCAGACATTTTTCAGTGAAAAAATGGTGAAATTTTCAAAGCTTTTTCACCACTTTTCCGGTTTGAGGTGAAAAACTTGAAAGAAAGTTGAAAAGGGGTGAAAAAGGTTTGAAAATTTCACTATTTTTTTCAGTGAAAAATGTATGAAAAACAATCGACATTTTTCATTGTAAATTGTGCTGAAAAATTTGAATCTCCCAACCAGTGTGAGGTGAAAAATTCAAAAGGAAGCTCAAAAGAGGTGAAAAAGATTTGAATTTTTCACCACTTTTTTCAGTGAAAAATGTCTGAAAAACAACATTTTTCACTATAAATTGTGCTGAAAATCTTGAATCTCCCAACCAGCGCTCTGTCGGATAACATCGCGGCAAACCTAGAGCCGATTGTAAATAGCACTTCAACAACTGCGTAGAAACTCAACATCTCGGCAGATTTCAGGTAAACTGTGGAGCAAATGACATTGACCGCTCTCACAGGTGCCACTTTTGTCTCTACAAACCACATCTTTTCTTATATAGATTCCAGACAGTTCAGCGGTCACCAGACCCAAGATCCCACTCCTCTGTGACATCAGAGAGGCCTTCGCGAACGAGCCGGTGATTGATGTGCTCAGAAACCTATATAAGAAACACACAAATAACCCCACTTGACTCGAGAGCGGCACAGAAACAGTCCAGAGACTGTTCCAACAACCAACAAACAAATCAAACGGCAATATATGCACGTTTCCAGAGATTCCGACGAGTTACAGCCCCTAGTACAGGGCCTTGTAAAGGTTGTAGGGAGAGGTTTCGTATCTCAAAGAGATAATAGAGCAAACTGCGTAGAACGTGTTTCTAGACACAGTGGAAATGTTGTTTCCAAACAAGATAGATTTATAGCTTCGCAGCGTGTGTGTGTGTGTGTGTCCAAGCGACAGAGAAACAAGTTTAAAGTAGTCCCGTAGACTCAAGTAAGGCCCCTAGTTTATAGGCCAAGAACGTTCACAGAGCTTTCCCTAAAGAGGTACTTTCTGAGCAACGCCAGCAGTCACGTTTCCAAAGTTTTCCCTTGACGGTACTTTCTGAAACCCGCTCTGCAAACAACAACAATAACGTTTCTTTCAACAGAGTCCCAGGTCCAACAGATTCTCAGAGTTCAGACAGTTTCCAGGCAAAACCCAAGTGCGTTTCCAGAATATATATGATTCAGAAACAATTAAGATTTCAACTAATAGTGCTACTCTATAAGAGTGCATTCACCGAGGATCCCAGATCAACCCAATGTGCAAGCGTATAGCCTACTAGTTCGGGGGAAGATGCTGTGTCCATCGTAGAAACACCCTCGGATACTTATACAACCGCCAAGACACTGTTACAAAGCCCAAAACACAATTCCAATGAGTCAAAAGTCCGTTTATCCGTCTCTTTAACCGCGTTTCCGTCGGTTGTTCTTCCGAGCGTCGCCTCCCATTGGTTCCCAACTGTGAGCACACCATGTTCCCTTGCCAATTACGAGGCAGGAACCTGTCAGCAGCACCCCTGTATTATTCAGAGGATGTGTCGATCACCGATAGATCGGCACTGCATCTCGTTCGACCTGTTTCTGCTTCAACTCAAGTTTCCCCTTGGTTCCAAGTACGGAACTTGATAGTACTCCTTTGTAGGTCTCGGTAGATACCCGTTTCTCTAGGGTTTCCAGAAAGGGTTCTTGAGAAAGAACCTTAGAACACCTTTAGAGTTGTGATCCGGATCCACAGAATAGCCGACCACCTGTTTCGGTGTATCCGCATCCGATGGAAACCGGCAACTCTGGCAACCGAAACACTCGTGACCGAACACGTCTCCCCTAGCGTCTCAACACAACACAACACATTGCCAACTCCCGTTCCTTTGACCCGTTTCCGTTGTTTAAGTGAATGTTGGAAACAAGTCAAAAGAAGTCCCTTGACTTATTATCTGGCTGCACATTTCCCTTACAGTTTTCAGGGCGAGACTAGCCAATGGACATTCTAATTCCTTAGAATGTCCACCCGTTTCTCTGTGGTTCGCCCAACAGCTACCAGGAACCAGTACTGTTGCATAGAAACAACAGTTTCAGCAATGAGCACGATCAGAAACACGCAAAATTATGTGTATCTAACCATGGCCCAATTACTGGCTTATCACCGGACCTTGAGGATCCCGTTGTGGTAAGGTCGGAGGGCCCGCATGTGGAAATCGGTTATTGTATAGGTTTTATTCGTATTCTTACCTTACCCCTGTCGTATGTTACAGCATTGTTTGTACTGTAAATAATGCCAGATCACAACCTTTCAGCCTCGTACTACAACACCAGCGGCCAGTGTAGGGCAAACAGCCAGAGGCAGCACTGAGCTCCTCGCCCCCTCCTCTCTGGAACATCGCCAGTGGGCTCTTTAGCCACCCAAAACCCATCGAAACTCGCCTCACAACACCACCTTCTTCAAACAACATTTTCGCACCCTTTCACTCTATTTTCTCGCCCTTTTCGCACTCTACGGCCCGGGACTTGATCCAATAATTATTGCGAATCATTCATTCTGCCCCTACATGGACTACCGACCCTATTTGAGAACCTACCAGCCGGGCCCATCCCCCTTCCACAACGTGGCACTCGTTGCTACGGAACTCCTTGTAAGGACAACCTTAAGCTCGGTGCAGGGTGCGGAAATTAGCGCGGGAATCCGAAGTATAAATATAGGTACTAGAATACAGGAGCGGAAATACTACGCACCTAGCAGGGGAATCCGAAGAGAAGAAAGGATGAGGATTCCCACGCTAGGCGAAACCTTGTATACTAATTGGTAACTACCCAGTAGCACTTGTCCGGATGTATCTACAATGATCACGGGCCTGATCGCACAGCACGTGCCAGTGAGAGCGGACAGATGTCCCGGGTGATTTGGTGGTCAGGTAGAAGGGCGCAGAAGTATCCGGAGCGCCGGGCGGAAAACCATCCAAAGTGTCCGGAGCCGGTCCGGATGGAGAAGCGTCCAAAGCGCCCCAAAGCGCCCAAAGCGGCCGAAGCATCCGGATCGGGTGGAAAACCATCCGAAGCGGGGGTTCCCCTGACAACACCCCCCCCTTGGAATACGGTGTCCCGACATATAAAGCGGATGGTCCTATCACGCCTCCGGAAGGACAGCGAGTCGAAAGTGGCCAAGGCTATCCGGTGAGGAGCGTTGGGGTAGCGGTGGTAGTAGGCATCAATGGCGTTGAAACGGTGCACTTCTTATATGACTAGGAATAGCTAATTGATAGGTATTGCGAACAAACACCCAAAACAACCAACCACAACCAATCTACCTCCAAAGATCTAAGTGCTTCTCTTTGTGAGTTCGGGTCTGGGCCGTAGTATGTGACCAGCAGGTTTGAACAAACACAAGTTTGATTTATAGGCTTCTAACAACACACTCTACAACGTACTAGCAATATGCAACCGCCAACAACAACACTGCTAGGAACCTAGGGATGGTCCGGGGGGTGTGTTTTATATGGGGGGTGGATACAAGATGGCTGGACCGTTAGGTCGAGAACACCAGGGCAGAGTATGTAGGTTTGTGAAAATCCTCGCTAAGGGCAATCCCAAAGACTACTGAGGCTAACAACAAGGGACTTCAATCCTCAAACAGCAAGGCAAGTTGGGGGCTTCCAGAAGAGTCCTTGAACCGCCGACCTATTCCTTAACCAAGAACAGGAACCTTTCCGCTTTTATCGGCACTAGCTCACTACAAGCGTCCAGCTAGCGACCCAACACACTACGACAGAGCTTACGTCTATATCAGGGTGAAGGCGAAGTAACTGACAAGTTATAGCCAAACTAGAGGTGGGGGCACCTAGTCCGTCTTCTTCTTAGTGGGCTCAAGCCAACACACAATCCACCTAGCAAGCGATCCAACACACTACGGCAGAGCTTCCGTCTTGCCGGGGTGAAGGCAAAGTCACTAGCACAAACTGCAGCTGGGTCTCGAAGAGAACACCCTTATTTTATATGTGGAGGTCTAGGACCAACAACACGAAATCCTCAACTTAGTCACTCGATGTTTCCAGAGTCCACAGTCTACTGATTCCAATATAAAGACTACTACAAGTGAAGTTCGGTATCAACCTCCACTAGCAGCCTGAGAGCACCAGCACCAGCTTCGTCCAAAGTCTGGGGCGTAATGTTCTTAGACCCTAGTCTGCTCTGCGCTCCCTTTTATACTACTAGGTTCAAGATACATGTGAAAAGCGAGCTGAATAATACAATAAGCAATATTAGATAAAGAGAAATACGGTCAGCCAATGAGACGACTGCCGTTTTGGTTTTGGGACAGGTTTGGTATACGCCAGGTCAGCCTCGCTGACCAACTAGTGTTCAACCGTGGGTATATCAACTGATCCTCAGCCCTCCGTCTATGCCGAGCACCACTTCCGGACCAACCGGCGAAGTAACCGGTGGTCTAGGTCATCTCTACTCCGTCAGAGCGTTGATCTATTACATCTAGGCGACGCAGTGTTGCGACCGACATCAAATGGTCATAGTTCGTTTGTCAGGACGTCGATCAACCCTCCGGTCATCGGTACAGGCTGTACGATCGTCCCTAGCTCCGTTCCAATAGCCTGCTTGCTATTCCGTTCGTCCTAGCTGCCCAGATCGGGCACTAGCCTCGTGTTGTCTCATCTCTGGTGTCGTGTTATGTCTTTGTCAAAGCCCTAGCCGGTCGCTAGTCGGGTCATTCCGCCTATCGCCGTCTAGTCGCTTATCTAGAGATTAGATAGTACCACCGGATCTCGCACCGAGCTTCCTAGCTCAAGGCGCGGCTCCTAGTTGCACCTCCATCGTAGATATCCGTCTGCTAGATCATCGCTAGCTCCTTCGCAAGCCATCTCTGGACTACTAGAGTCTCCTAGGTCATGTCTCATGAATGTATAGGCGGTGGTTTAATCCCTGGTTGTTTATACACTCGACTAGCAGCTAGCGCGTCACACTAGTGGAGCCTCGTGCTACAGTCAGCAGTTAGGGCTCGCTCTGACTCTCCTTCATATCACCTAACAAGTGGTCTGTGTACTAGCTAGGATGCTAGTAACAACAGAAGTGCTAGTTGCTTCCCGTTGTATAAATACTGGTCATAGGAAATCGCAAAAATAGCCCTAGATGCTGCGCATTTATGTTACGCCGTTTCAGCGTCTTTGGCGAGGACATCAGAGTGTTTTACCCACTTATCGTGCTCCAGGCCATAACCTTTCCAGCGCACCATGTACCAGAGGCTGCCGTACCATACCGGACCCGTGCTTCGAGGATCTCGTTGACGTCCCACCTCTCGTCTCCATCCGTCTGGAGGATAGGTGGGGGCTCGTCATTCCGGGGGCATCCGGGGAATGGGTCCGGCTTTGCAAGCTCGAGTTTCACCACTGGGAAGACCGGGTGGAGCTGGGAGTAGCGCGGGGGGAGCTCAAGCTTGTATGCGCCTTTTCCCACAACCTGTACGACCTTGAAGGGTCCGAGCCGCTTGTCCGAGAACTTGGGAGACGGGCACGTCGTTTTGATGTCGGACGCATCCACCCAGACTCGGTCACCTACCTTGATCTCCGGTGCAGGTACGCGCCGGCAATCATAGTACAGCTTGAACTCGTCTTTGGCTTTGACGAGCGCGGACTTCGCTTCAGACACTCCAGCAGCGATCCGGTCGTGGAACTCATTGACCGATTTGTCAGCCGAGCGCATGCCGTTAGGCTCGAAACCCATCCGAGGGAGCTGGCCGGTGTCTGTCATAAATGGCACCTGCTGCGTCGAGGAGTGGACATGGTTGTTGTAGGCAAAAGGGTTGCTGACTTGTTCAAAAAGAGTTATTGCCTGTGTTACACACTGCATTGGATCGGAGATATGGTGCCGATTGCTTGAGATCAATACTTTGGTGATAAAGTGTATCCTGAGCAAGTAATCATCCAGTTCATGTAAAATGGGTTGAAGATGATTCATCAATACTGTATAACCACCTCGGGTGCAGCAGTAGAATGAGTTCAACGATATTATGCTGCTGATTGTCTCTGCAACATCTGGAGCCTTGTCATGCAATCCACATTGCAAGACATTGTGGAGATTTTGTAGATTTAAATTGATTTCATTCACCACTGGGTGCAGTTGATCCCAATGATATGTCTTGTATAACTCCTAAAGTGTGTGGAAGTGATTGCGAAGAGATTGTAAAAGCGATGGGGATGGAGGCAGGAACTGCTGGACATGTTCCCTCACTGGCACCAGTGAGCGAAGTCTCTTATTAGTATCTTGATAGGCCAATGATGCTGCCAGCAATGTAGCTTTGCAACTGAGGATGTTGTGAATTAGAAGATTATTTTGAACCAGTTCAGCATCAGCAAGTCCATCAGGAAGGATTGAGAGCAACCTCAATAGCTCCTTGCTATCAGACGTGATTTGGGGACTTGAAACAGAGAGGCTGATGGATGCTAGACTCGCGATCAGTCTGTTCCCATGCACCAATCACGAGGGCAAGAAGATCGGTGCTGTGGGAACGACTGGAACATTTGGTTGCTGATTTGGCAGATGGCGCCAAATGTGGTTTCGGACTTAGACTTTTGAGCCCCTTCATGCCTTTCCGTACCTTCAGAACAATGAGGCGGAAGACTCAAGTTATATAGAGAAAGTTGCTCCATATTTCATTTTGAATTGATAGAGCACTGTTTATTTTTGGCCAAAATGGGAAACAAGTTTGTCTCATTCAACTCAGAATTGAAAACTATCCATCTTTGACTATACAACTTTTTACACTTTTTCTGAAGGTTCGGGAGGTTGAAACTACCAAGTCCGAAACCTCATTTGGTGGCATCAGCCAAAATCACGACCAGTTATCCCAGCCGCTTCGCCAACGGTGATAAGCGCAGCCACGTGCTTGGCAAACGCGGTTGGTCACGAGCCTAGATGGATGCATCCAAATTTGACCTCCTGTCATAATCTGCAGAAAGCGATGCTGTCTTTTCCGTTTCCCACCAGGTCAAGACATTGACAGACCCTCATATTCGTGCAAATGGGCAATGAGATCTATAGCTAGTGGCATATTATCTGTGAATCTGAGGATTTGGTGTATATCTTCATTTGCATAGATGTTGTCAGTGATATCCTTAAATGTTTTCTGGGCAGGTTCATCCGACAAAGGTCCTAAAGGGGCTAAGAATGGACGAGTCCATTGAACTTTTGCTGGCCGCTCAGTCCTACGCATTGTAATCTGGTCGAGTTTAGTAAGGAAATTCTAAAACCAGGACTGGACATACTATCAATGTGAGGTGTTCTATGTCTGTAAGCATAGAAATAAACTCTTCGATCCCACCCCGAGACTGTATTGGTTCCCACACTGTCATTCTATGCCATGCTGTAATTATTTAATTGTCCAAAGCTCAGAGCTTCTTACCTGAGCCATGCTAATCAAGGCTTCAATAGTGTTTGAGATGGTTTGGACAAATGGTGGGCCAAATGCATCATTGGGTTCCTTGAGAAGTGGCAGGGTAGATATCAGAGATGTGATGGTATGATTCAGGCGAGTTTCTGTTACAGTAGCCTGGCGGGGCATTTCGAGATGGGGGGATCAAGCAAGCCATGTATGTTATATGTGATTTCTCAAGGCCGTAATCGACCAACTGTACAAGAGAAACCTGACTCAGTTGCCCAACTTCTCCGATAGTTCCGTATCTGTTACAATACTTTCAATGGTATCAGATGATGAACATAATACCGGATAGTGAAGATCGTTCACATCATGCCGAACGGTGCCGACCAGTTCTGTGACAGTTCCATGTGTATGTTGAGATATAAGCGTGAGCGCAACTAAGTTCCATCTTCTCCCGGCATACGCTGACTCATGGCAGAGAAGTTCAATATGCCGGCAAATAAGACGCGCTGGTGGCCGCCACTGGCCACCACTGCCGATGAGCGGGTCTTATCGGCATTGATCGGCTGCCACGGCCGAGCAGCGTGATGCGGTGGCCGCCACCGGGTCGTATTTTCTCACTGGTTTTGACTGAGAAACTGGTTACTGCTTTTAATTGGAATTTTCTGGAATCTACTGATGAACTATGCCATGACAATCGCTGTTTGATTTTTGCTGAATGCGACCGGATTCCGGCGAATTCCGTTGGTCGGTCTCGCAAAAAACCTCACTGACATTGGTATTCATCTCAATACAAGAAGACAACCCTACATGTATCGAACAATCCCACATCTTCGTCGTGCCGAGGTTGTTTTTACCTGGTGTTAAAGCTCCGCGCCGTTTTGATGCAGATGGCATGTTGAATCCAAGTTGAATCCGGCGCTCGCGACCCATGTTAGCGTGAGGTTAACATCCAGCATCTGGATATCACTTCCTGCAATTGAAATCAATATGGACTCACAAATTGTGAGAAGAATTACAGGATATCAGCGACTGCAAACATTTGCATTTGAGGGCCGATGATGTTCACCAGCAGAATACACTGAAATCCGGAATCATCCCGCCCGCTAACACAGAGTGATCGCAGGCAATTTGATGCGGGTTGGATAGTATCCTACTACTGTCCGTGGCTTACACACGCCAGCAAAGCTCACCGAGATACCTACTTCTAACATGGCGGCAGTAGAACCGAGGCACTACGGGATCCGGGAATCATCCCACAAAACGCGCAGAACGGCGGCAATGCCGGTGCGCGGGAGTCGACTCAGCACCTGCTATTCCTGAGGCCTCCCTACGGATACCTTCACTCCCTCGAATTGCGTGAACCTCGAGATGGCATAGGTATACTGCGGGTATGTTGCGGGTCAGTGAAGGGCTCAAAACGGACAAGTCCAGATCCTGATAAGAAGGTAATGAGTGAGTGATTCGGGGTTGGTGCAGGACCGGTGCACCGGGCCATGGAAAATAGATTCAGTCTCGAGAAGACATGGCGCGGAGATCAACGGACATCTGCATCTCTTTTGTTCATTTGGGCCGGTCGGCGGCACATGAAGGTCACAATATACCGCGCGGACTGAGTAGGAGCGAGTGGAGATCCAGGACAAGAGGTTTGTAAGGGCACGAAAAGATCATCGGGCCCAATGTCAGTAGGACCATGTGGACATGCCGCCGGACGGAGGCGAGCGGAAGACCCAGACGTTGACGTTGATCGCTGGATCGATCCGATTGGTCACTAACGGGCTTCCACGGTAGTCCACGGTTCAGGTCCCATGTTGGCAGACACCACCAATCACCGGTCACCAAAAATCCGATTTGATTCATACTAGGCATCGGTGAAAGACAGGCTATGGGAAGGCTACCTATTCTAAAAAGACAGACAAGAGTGAGACCGTAGATGATATGTACTCGCACACAGACTCGGACTACAGCTACAATAGATATTAAATACAAGAGAAATACATACTTACGACCGTGCAGGGATGAGATGAGTGGGATGATGAAAGGATTGTGATAAAACATGCAATGCGAGAGGAAAGATGATGCGAGAGACAGGGAGATGCGGTGAGGGATAAAGGAGTGGGGAGACAGGCGTCTACACCTTGGCCTTGCGGGAAGCTGGTTGAAAAGCGCATCCCTGAAAAGCCGAGAATCAATCTCACTGCAAAATGAGGAAGAGAAGACGCGAAACAACGTACAACTCCTTGTTCATGTCCTGCACGGGCAGATTGTCCGGATGGCTGTACTGTCTCAATATGTAGGGGAGCAACCGACCGAGGACCGTGACATACCCGTTGCCTCTTTTTCAGGCAACGGAGGCCACCGTGAGCGTGACCGTTGCCTCAGAAGGCAACGAGATAAGTTTTCTTCCCGCAGAAACGGACCAAATACGGGATTTCTAGCACTTGTCTAGTGCTTCCCGTGACTTTCCCGACCTATTCCCAAGGCCAGAAATTTTTTTCGGATTTTTTATGTCAATGTCACGATTTTTTCGAAGCAACTGAGCTCACCGTTACCGTGACAAAGGCAACGCAACGGACGGTCCGTTACCGTGACCGTTGCTCCCCTACATATAGAGACAGTAGTCGCACTCTGCGCGCTTGCACACAACAAGCGGAAGGGCCTCAAAGATGTTCTTGAGGAACACCTTCCGCTCGGGCGTGAAGTGCCTGCTGTGGTGGGACTTGATATGGCGCTGTGCGCGAGTCAAGGCGCGCGAACGAGTGCGAGCAGCCATCACAAAACTGCTGTGCAGCAATGCGGTGAAACGGTGCACTTCTTATATGACTAGGAATAGCTAATTGATAGGTATTGCGAACAAACACCCAAAACAACCAACCACAACCAATCTACCTCCAAAGATCCAAGTGCTTCTCTTTGTGAGTTCGGGTCCGGGCCGTAGTATGCGACCAGCAGGCTTGAACAAACACAAGTTCGATTTATAGGCTTCTAACAACACACTCTACAACGTACTAGCAATATGCAACCGCCAACAACAACACTGCTAGGAACCTAGGGATGGTCCGGGGGGTGTGTTTTATATGGGGGGTGGATACAAGGTGGCTGGACCGTTAGGTCGAGAACACCAGGGCAGAGTATGTAGGTTTGTGAAAATCCTCGCTAAGGGCGCACCCGAAGACTACTGAGGCTAACAACAAGGGACTTCAATCCTCAAACGGCAAGGCAAGTTGGGGGCGTCCCAGAAGAGTCCTTGTACCGTCGACCTATTCCTTAACCAAGAACAGGAACCTTTCCGCTTTTATCGGCACTAGCTCACTACAAGCGTCCAGCTAGCGACCCAACACACTACGACAGAGCTTACGTCTATATCGGGGTGAAGGCGAAGTAACTGACAAGTTATAGCCAAACTAGAGGTGGGGGCACCTAGTCCGTCTTCTTCTTAGTGGGCTCAAGCCAACACACAATCCACCTAGCAAGCGATCCAACACACTACGGCAGAGCTTCCGTCTTGTCGGGGTGAAGGCAAAGTCACTAGCGCAAACTGCAGCTGGGTCTCGAAGAGAACACCCTTATTTTATATGTGGAGGTCTAGGACCAACAACACGAAATCCTCAACTTAGTCACTCGATGTTTCCAGAGTCCACAGTCTACTGATTCCAATATAAAGACTACTACAAGTGAAGTTCGGTATCAACCTCCACTAGCAGCCTGAGAGCACCAGCACCAGCTTCGTCCAAAGTCTGGGGCGTAATGTTCTTAGACCCTAGTCTGCTCTGCGCTCCCTTTTATACTACTAGGTTCAAGATACATGTGAAAAGCGAGCTGAATAATACAATAAGCAATATTAGATGAAAAGAAATACGGTCAGCCAATGAGACGACTGCCGTTTGGTTTTGGGACAGGTTTGGTATACGCCAGGTCAGCCTCGCTGACCGGCTAGTATTCAACTGTGGGTATATCAACTGATCCTCAGCCCTCCGTCTATGCCGAGCACCACTTCCGGACCAACCGGTGAAGTAACCGGTGGCCTAGGTCATCTCTACTCTGTCAGAGCGTCGATCTATTACATCTAGGCGACGCAGCGTTGCGACCGACATCAAATGGTCATAGTTCGTTTGTCAGGACGTCGATCAACCCTCCGGGCATCGGTGCGGACTGTACGATCGTCTCTAGCTCCGTTCCAATAGCCTGCTTGCTATTCCGTTCGTCCTAGCTGCCCAGATCGGGCCCTAGCCTCGTGTTGTCTCATCTCTGGTGTCGTGTTATGTCTTTGTCAAAGCCCTAGCCGGTCGCTAGTCGGGTTATTCCACCTATCGCCGTCCTAGTCGCTTATCTAGAGATTAGATAGTACCACCGGATCTCGCACCGAGCTTCCTAGCTCAAGGCGCGGCCCCTAGTTGCACCTCCATCGTAGATATCCGTCTGCTAGATCATCGCTAGCTCCCTCGCAAGCCATCTCTGGACTACTAGAGTCTCCTAGGTCATGTCTCATGAATGTATAGGCGGTGGTTTAATCCCTGGTTGTTTGTACACTCGACTAGCAGCTAGTGCGTCACACTAGTGTAGTCTCGTGCTACAGTCAGCAGTTAGGGCTCGCTCTGACTCTCCTTTATATCACCTAACAAGTGGTCTGTGTACTAGCTAGGATGCTAGTAACGACAGAAGTGCTAGTTGCTTCCCGTTGCATAAATACTGGTCATAGGAAATCGCAACAATAGCCCTAGATGCCGCGCATTTATGTTACGCCGTTTCAGCGGTTGTGGATCTGAATGTGGTATCCCATGTCCCCGTAGGCACACATGTGGTCGCAGGTGGTGAAGTAGCAGGCTACTGTTTTCCAGCCAACAAGGGTGCAGCCGAGATCGAGAAGCTTCTGCAAGCCTGCAGGGACGGTATCGTCGTGCGAGGCCGGGGAGAGCTTCTTATCTGAGGGGGACAATGATCGATGTGCTCTGAACCTATCAAGAAAACACCAACCAAAACCAAACCTACACACAGAAGTGCGTCGGAACGGAACGGAAGTGCTCGAGACGTGCACAGACGAGTATCAGACCCTGGTACAGGGCCTTATAAAAGGTTGCAGGGAATGGTATAGACCTCGGAATCGAGATGAGAGTGTTGTATTGTTTGTGGAAGTCCTTGGAACGAAGTCCAAGTACTTAAGCCTTGAGCTGAGTGAACTGGAATGACACCGGAACAGACAGGAAAGCAAGTGTAACACAACGAGAGGTTCGATGTGAATGGAACCCTTGCTGTGCAAGTGTTCAGCCTTGAGCTGAGTGAACCGGAATGACACCGGAACAGACAGGAAAGCGAGTGTAACGCAACGAGAGGTTCGATGTGAATGGAACCCTTGCTGTGCAAGTGTTCAGGCTAGATCTGAGTGAACGAGGGTAGACCCGAACAGACAGGAAGCACAGAGCGCGATGATGTAAAGCTTCTCAGCTATGAAAACAAATGAGAACGAGTTGCTGGGGTTCTCCAAAGCGAGGTGGATGCCGATTCCAAGCGTAGACAGTAACAGACAGTAGTCGGTTCCGATCCCAAGCTCTGCAGACAGTGGTGGGTTCCGATCCCAAGCGTAAACACAGTAGTGGGCTCCGATCCCAAGCTCTTCAGACAATGGTGGGTTCCGTTCCCAAGCTCTTTAACAGTAGTGGGTTCTGTTCCCAAGCTCCAACATCCAAACAATCCCAATATCCAAGTGCAGGCTCAGCACAATCCCAACATTTCCAGTCACTTTCAGACTCTTCCAGACAACGGCAAGTCGGATCTCAAGGATACCTAACACACAGAACAAAGATCCCGAGCCAAGATGAATTCTAAGAGACACCTTGTTCGAACTCCCCGGTCTCTACCCATTTCGCAAGTGTTGCCGCCTACTAGCCGTGGGGTGATTCCGTGCAGTCGCCCAAGATGCCCCTGCTACTAAATACAAAGTTCTGAAACACATGACAAAGACCAAGAACAAGCAGAAATGAGTAATATAGTCCGTTTATCCGTCTGACTGCCGTGTATCCATTGTAGAATTGGGTATCCGAGTCCTTCCATTGGCTGCCCATGTCGAGCACGCCATCCTGGTGTGATCCTGTGCACATGTACGGTTGGTAAGACTGTGCCCAGCCCATCACAACCAATCCCCTATGTTGATCCTGACTGTATATGCTGTTCCTTCCAATGCCCGTGCCTTCCTGTCTACCGGAATGTCTGGAACCGAAGCCCCCAGTCCGTAGCTTTCCAGGGATACTGCATTTGAAGTACTTCCCCGTATGGGTACTTGCTCCAGGCCGACAAGTGTAGATCCAAGTGATCAGACCCTCGCTTAGTGACCATCCCTTATCCGGAATGACCGGGACGGTGTGGAACCATCAAGATGTGATGTTCCCAGCTCCTTCCAATGATCATATGATCAGAACACGTTACGCGTCTCGTGTCCAACACACCACAACAGGATTCCAGTCCGTCCCGTCTAGTTTCGTGAGCGGGAATAGAGTAGACTTCGCGTTCCACTTGATCGTTGGGCTACACATCTCCTACAGGTTTCGGAGCGAGCACATGCCAATGGTTCCAGAGTATTCCTCCCCGTTCCCATCCATTACTCAGTGGTTCCTGCCCTGCCAGCTACTTGGGAACCTCAGTACTGACGCTTCTGGAGCGTAGCCCAGCACATGTCTTGTCATGAAAACACGAAAAAGCGAAGATTTCATGGGTGGACAAATCCCATGCTTATCAACGAGATAGAAGGGACAGGGACAGGTGCAGAGTCAGACGAAGAGGCATCCTCTATGGCCTGGCACTTGGTGGCGTGAGGGCCCTTGGCGCGCGGCGCTTAGCGGGGGTCACAGTGACTGCAACATCAGACGAAGCACCAACTGCGGCGGAGCGGAAGCACCAACTGCGGCGGAGCGGTGCGTCCTGAAAGCCGGGGCAGGAGAGGAGACGGGGCTCAAGCCGGCAGCACACATTGCGGTGAAATGCTTGCTCGGTGTCTACAACAGCAGTACTAGTTTAATCAAGACCCAACGAGCAGAATGCGAGTTGCTTGATTAAGGCAAAAACACAATTACTAACCAAATCCTAACTACTTTCCCCTTGAATGGTTTAGACTGTGCTGCCGAGTACGGGTCTTTTGAACGCTTTAAGAAGGTTCAAGGAGCACAGATAATCCACAGAGGTTGCAAGGAACAAGCCTGTTTTAAGAGGTCTAGTCCGAAGTGCAAGGTTGATTTAGAGTATTAGACCTCTTTGAGCAATGTCAAACGAGTGCCTAAGCCAACAAATCGAGTTTAAAAAGCTTTAGTAGCTTGAGCCAACAATCCCAATCCCAACAAGGTGCCGTGTTCTCCAAATCCCAGATAATAAGCCTTCCAAGGCTACTGTAGTGCGGTGCCGTGTTCTCAATCCTAATAAGCTCTCTCTAGCTTCTTAACCGTTTCCAATCCCAAGATCCCGATTCCTGCTACCGTTAGGTACAGGTCTTAGGGAGCCCGATTTAAGCTTTTTGCAGTAAACTCCTGTTTTCGTCAGCAGTTTTTGTGTAAGCGCCTTTTCTGGCTCTCTGATTGGTTGAAACGATATCTGAACCTCCCTGCATCAGCATTAATTTGCCAAAAGTTCTGTGATGTCAGGCACATCTCGTCATCTAGTTTTTGCATTTGCCTTTGGGCCTGGCTCTTCAATATCAACATTGTTGTTCTCTCTCCATATTGTTTCCTTCTTTCTCAAGAGCTACAGGTGGCTGTTTCCTCCAGCCAGAGTTTGCCGACACCTACAATGTGAACAACATCCGGCGACTTTAACAACCCTGCTCTCGGCTCTGAGCCTCTGACTTGCCTCTCCGACAATGCGCAGAAACATCAGGCGCAGTCTAAGCTCTATGATCTTGGGTTTATTTTCTGCTGTGTTCTGTGTTTCCTTTTTGGAGTCTTACTCCCTCTACATGGTCAAATTTAAATCTGATGTGTTGTGTCAGCCCAATGCGAGCTGGTCGACGCGTCAGCGTCAACCGAGCGAGCTTTGGGCTGCCCACTCCGCATAATAGTTTTTAATAGTTTTCTACTTGTTTTTTGTTCTTGCAATATAACCAACGTTAACCATGATAATTTTTGTGCAGAACAACACATGTGTGCCGGCGCCTGGAATCAACACTACTTTTTGCACTTGAAAAATTATTTCCATGATTGAAATCAATCGGTAGCAGGCCGTGCCGCTTTTCGGCCTTACTTGCTTTATCCAACAATTGATATTGAGTTACTCGTGCAGACGAAACAAAACTTCTTAATGAAGTCAGTCCTGGGTGACAAGTCCCGAATCTCCGTCATTTATCAAGCAATACCCGGTTAAAGGCTAATGCTCTTAGTGACAGAAAGTTCAGTGCCTATCCATGCCAAAACCTCCTCCTTATATACTGTACAATTACGCTTACAATACAATGATTAGTCTACTGGCTGGTATATGAGTAAGGTGTCCGTAGTTAATCACGTGTGGGTAAATATATAGGATCCTCGTGTGTCGACCCCTTAATGCTAGAGTGTGTCCGGTGTGACTGCTCCTTGTCCGATCGTGTAGACAGTCCCATCTTCTATCCTCTTGTCCCCCGTTCAGGACCTTCAGTTTTAGGTAGACGTAGGTACTGGCTTTGAGCCAGTACCTTAATCAGCCCAAACCGCCAAGTGGTTGTGGAGATATGCGAGTTACCGTCCTGGCCTGGTTCAAGTAACCAAATCAGGATGGCAACAATGATCAGATAGTTGATAAGCGAAGTTCAACCACAGCCGGGGTAACCGGTTACTGTTAACCCGAATCACCTGACCCGTCGCGCAAGGCTCCCTCTGTAAATCAAGCACAACAAAGCACTTGAACGCTTAACCAAGACCCCACAGTGGTGCCCCAGATCATCAGAGAGGATGATTAATATTGCCCATGTTGTTTGTAGGCCCCGCGATGCCTTGATTAAGCAGCAATGCTTAATCTTGGCAATTAAACCCTTAATCATGGATGTCAACCAGTATGAACTTTCCAGTTGATGCATCCCAGGCGGACTTGATTAAGGTCCTCATGCAGGATAAAGCCCTGATTAGCCATATAGGACTTATGCTAATCCTTTTGAGCAGCGCGCTACGTGATTAAGGTGGAAATCAGCAAATTCCTTACTATTTCACCTATGGTCTGTTTCACGGCTTATCAGCGGCGCACGTCCGGTACACAGGAGCGGCATCCTGAAGAGCAGTCCAACCAGGAAGCGGGCCAGTGGGACGCTCGTCGATGTCCATGGTGGGAAGATCGTCGTCGCCGTCTGACTCCTCCGCGTCGTGCACCGCACCCGCGAGGCTCAGGTCCTGCAGCAAAGTCGCCGCCTTGTCCAGCGCCTCCAAAACGGCGTACACGGGCTTGGGCTCGAGGAACGGGTCGGAAGTGCCACACGACGCGTATAGATCGGCGAAGATGCTCTCGACGGACTCGAGGGACAGATCCGCCTTTGGGAACACGGGGAGAGAGGGGCGCGGGCCGAGTGGCATAGCAGCCTCGGTGACAGGCAGGTTGAAGAGCGTGGGCCCTGCGCAGCGAAAAATGTGTCAGCTGTGAAACAAAATATAGGTGCTGGTTCGCGTACCAAAGAGGGAATAATCCATGTCAAACGAAGGCGCTTCAAACAGCGCCATGGTGGAGGGCACGTAGGGTTTCATAGGTCCTGTGCGAAAGAAATTGTATTCAGCTGTGCGAATATAATAAATGTCGGGGACTTTGCGTACCAAACAGGGCGTTATCAGGGTCAGGGAAGGCGGAGATACCATTGCTAAGTGGCTGGTCACCAGGTATGAAGAAGAAGCAGATGCGAGGGGATTCAGGGGATTCCATTAGGTTATTGGTGAATGAGTCGGGATATGAACGTGAAGGAAAGGTAGTGGTTGGATTGTTGCAGACAAAATCCATTTGTTGGAATATAGACAAGTCGGGGGGAAGTGAAGAGCCACCAACATTGCCCGACCTCCTTTATACCTTCCCCAGAGACAATGGCCACCAAAGCGCGAGCCTCGACCCAGCAAGTAGGTTTCCCGAATAGGCAAGTGCAATTTTGGTTTGAATTTCGCTTCGAGACAATGCCGTCGCCAAGAAGCTCGGAGACGGAATGATGGGGTGCAGGCGCTTATGGATCCAACAAAGAACAAATGCCGAGAGCCACCCGTTTTTCTGGAGAGTTTTGCGCAGATTGGTTTGTCGAACTCAAACAGTTGCCGTTTTGGGAAATAAATCGCAAGGATTGGTCGGGTGGCACACGGCAGAGCGCTGGGAGGCATAGGACGCATCATTGGCTGTAGTAAGGTGTCGGCACGGTCTGGTGGTCGAAGAGATGTGTCGGCTAGGGCTTTCGAGTGAGTTGTGCCGACTGTGTAGCAAATGCTTGACAAATTTCGATACACCAGCAAAATCTGAGGGATGGACGGGTTCACGTCGAGCCTGGCCGCCACGCGGAAGCGCTGCCCGAGGGTCAAATGCGTACCTAGGCACCCACAAGCGGTAAAGAATTCGACGCGTGTGACTAAGTATCCCGCTATAATGACTGCCTTCCGATCTTCAGATCTACGAGCCAATGTCAGAGCCCATGGACGCCATGAACATCCATTGAACGCGCCTCTGAATCCGGTCGCCGATGTTTCGTCAAAGAAACGCATATGCACCGCTTTGCACCACCCCATCCCACATCTCCACAAACACTCACACCAAATAAAGCAAAATTTCAGTCTGGACTGAAATGTGAATTTATTTGGTAAGAATCAATGCACGTATCAGCCGCATCGGATTTGGCCCGTATCTGAGGCGGCTGATTCTCAGATTTATTTTGTAAGAATCAATACACATATCAGCCGCATCAGATACGGCCCGTATCTGATGCGGCTGATTCTCATAAAGAAACTCAAAGAATCGAAACGAGTTTCCGTACCGCTGAAATCCCTGAGCTATTTATGCTACTGGCTGCTATTTTTATCAACGAATAGCAAAATTTGCACGTCTACCTTTTGGCTTTCAATGCTCGGATCAAGTTCTCTACCATTCTTCAAATATTGACCTACAAACTGTTCTATTACTTTGCGCTTTCAAACTCGCAAGTTCTGCAATGTCTCCAAGATGCCCCATGTAATGAATTCAGTCCAGAAGTCTCAAGGCCACCACTCCCAAGACCCCTTTATTCATCAAGCCTTCAAACATTATGTCCCCGCCATTCAACTTCGGATTGCCACGTCCATTCCTGTATCATCACCCACTTGATCATACCGTCATCTAGAAACCGCTCTCGCGATATGAACAAATCAACATGGTGTTCTTCTTGCTCATGGACCACGGATGAGCTGCTCACAATCATCGGCATCTTCACGCCCTTCTTGCGCTCGAGACGACCTTCTGTGCGCTGGCAAAGCTGATTGGCCGGCAATCACGGTGATCGTGGAGTTCCGCGAAGAGGGGTGTATCGTGGGTGCAGCAGATCATTGTATGATGGGTGTTTCTGTTCTTTTTCTTTCTCTTCCCACATCTATATGTTGACACACTGCAGAAATACCTGGGAACCACAGAGCGGGTGCACAAAGGCCTGGTGGACATCTTCGAAAAGAAAGGGTGGTACGTGCCGCCACCGCTCTCCTGCTCCCTTTCGCTTCCCTGATCCTACCTGGCTGCATATTGCAGGAAGATCCTCACACCGCACCGAGGATGGGAGCGGTGTGGGCAGTGGGATCATCACAAGTGCGTATAAACTTTCCTTTCGCTCCCCCCTCTCTCCCGACTTCCGTTTTCCCCTGATTCACCTCGACCTTCTCCCCTTTTTCCGTATCCTGTTTTGGTCGAGCTCACGTACAATTTTTAGCCATGACAAAGGTTACAAAGGATGCGGGGCTGTACGTAAAAATGTCCAAGTGCTCCCACATCATTGTCATCTTGAATATGCGGGTCGATGGGTTGATCTTGGTGTATGCAGTGGAGCGGGAGGTGAAGAAATACTCAATTGATGAAAGAATTTGCATGTAACTGTGTATTAACCTATCTATCAGATCCACGATCGCATTCCGGAATTCCCTATCTCGCCTCCATCTCTACCTACATTCTAGATCAGTATCTTCCTAACCTCTAATACCTGCAACAGTCTGTATCCCCAGCAATGATTGTTGTACTGGCAGCATAGTTGTTGAAAATATAGTCACGTTCACCCTTGGTGAGCCTTCAAGTTTTTTCGTCATCAAGGCTCTTCAAGACTTCAACTGCCAATTCCTGTGATAAAGGAACTAACGAGATAACACCTGCCGGAGCGAAGCGAAGGCATGTCTTGTCTAATTACTGTAGTGTTTCGACCGAATGTTCAGGTGACGGGTGACAGAGGGCCGTGAACTGAACATTTTTGGTATGGGTGACGGTGACTTTTCAATTTTGTCGCTCAAATAGGCTGAAAAATGCCAAAATTTTTAGTTCAGCACATGCCAGAATACCATATAGGGTAATTTCCACTGATTGCCGAGAAATGAACACCAAGTTCAGTGAACATTTGAGGTGACGGGTGACATAGTGTGAACATTCGGTCGAAACGCTACAGTATACCAAGTAACCCTATGCTCCATTAACTAGTGATACCCAATATGAACAGCTCATCATTCTATTGCCATTAATTCAAAAATGTGCCACAAACTCCTGACTTCATCAACTTGAGTCAACTTAAGTCACATTCAAGGGACTCAACTCACCACAAGTCAAGTTGAGTCTAGTCAATTGCTGATTCAAGTCCACTTAGCGAGTTGTTGAACGATGTGCTCCGAACTAAACCCAAACAACCCACTTATCACCCAAATACAACCCAAGTCTTTCCAAAATAAGCAGTAGTGCCTACAGAAATAAGACAGGGATCGGAAATAGGCTGATCAGAGAGCGCAAGAGCCGAGATTCAGACAAGTGATAGTCCCTTTACAGGTCCTAACAAGGTTGAAGGGAAGGTATGTGTTTCCCTTAGGAAGATGAATCTTCACTACAAGATATCACCAGGAATTGGCCTGAGTGATAATCGAGCGGTGGAAATAAAATGTTTAAAAGCTTCGCAGCTTATGAGACAGCAAGTATTGAGAGTGGTGGTGGTGGTGACATCCAACGACATACAGGGGGCCTCGGAGAGGTGGACGATAAACAAATCCAGGTGATAGAAGCTTCAAAAGCTTATTTCCCAAACGAGCGCTGACAATGGTTCGGCTTTTGTGCCGCCCATAAATTTTGGCGGAGGGATCAGTGCTTATGTGAAAACAGATGACAAAAATGTGATGCTCTGCAGGTGGCTGAAGTTAGGGCTCCCTAAGACCTGTACCTTACGGTAGCGGGAATAAAGCCTTTCAGCACTGACCCTTCGTTCTCCTTAGCCACCCACCGATTCTAGAAGGCCAGTGCAATCCGAGGCGCTAGCTTTACACACCGACTTTTTTAGACCCAGAACGTGAGTTGCTGTTACCTCCAATCGCCGTCTATCATTCCTCCGTCCAATAGGCTCACGACTCTCTGTAAATTCACCGACGACCGAGTAACTAAATATGTACCGAGAATACATATCAATTCAATTCCACTCAACTGAAATCCGCGACACAAAAAAATCCTGACCATTTGACAGACAGGGATTCCAGCCCCTTGTAAATTTCAGCCTCTCCGTGTGTCTGAAGATTTTTCAGCTCCGCTCACCGTACACTGCAGGAACTGGCCGCCCGGCTTCGGAGTACTCTTTCCCACTGGCACATCGCCAAGAAATCATTCGGCACTGGCGGCATTTGGAAATCACACCTCCTAACAAACTTTGCCTGGTGCTAAAATTGACAGATTGCTTCCACCACTCCGAAACAAAGGTTGTCGCGGGGAACAAGTATGCGAAAATGTCTGGGAATCTCGATAACAGCCATTTCAGCAGAAGTGGAGTGAAAGGAAT
The DNA here is from genome assembly GCA_029378375.1 of Mycena olivaceomarginata. NCBI lineage: Eukaryota > Fungi > Basidiomycota > Agaricomycetes > Agaricales > Mycenaceae > Mycena > Mycena olivaceomarginata. The sequence continues at coordinate 14,228 of JARKIC010001754.1, read as the reverse complement.
TAAGTATCAACCCAACTGAGTTGAATCAAAGTTCAATTCAATGATGTGCGTGATAACTTTGATCATTATCTTGCTCCTAATTACCTAACCCGTTATTCGGTTTTCAAAGAAAGTTAACTGACTACGAGACTTAAGCTGCACTCGCCTGAGTGTCTTTCCCCTCTCGCCTCCCGATTTGTCTGTTCAGCCGCAAATCGCACATCTGGCCTCGAGTCGTTGCAATGTTAATTGACATCAGGGAAAACCTCCTTGCAAATTTTCCGATATTTTTACTCAAAATATGTTTCACTGAAAAACTTCTGGAAACTTCGGGTATTTTGAACAATTTCCGCAAAATGTTGCACAGAATGACTGAGAATTATATGTCCTGGCAAGAAATTCCTTACATTTATGCAACTTTATGGCAACTATGAAGCAGAAACTCACCCCTTTAATGAACTTTTGCTGCGCCATACATCCACAAGATGCCGAAACAAAACAAAAAAGTCACCTCCAGGACTCGACATTGCATGAGAAAACTTTACTCCAGAGCCCCAAACAACATTTATCTGCCCCCGGTAACTTGACATTGTTACCCTGCTCAGTTTGAGACCAATGCGCCGGAGTGAAAATTTGGGTGGATACGAAGTTCAAGTCATTCAGAGTCCGACGTCAATCAATCTGTCAAACACAGCCCATTTTCTTTGACGTGGCACGACGATGGACATCTCTTTCTTCCTTTCCCCCACCATCTCCCTCAGCCATCCACCATTCCGCATCCCCCAACTGTCCCAACTCCCGACACAGAAGCTCTCCATTCTCATGCCATCATCGGACCACACACCGGCCCTCCCTTCCCACCCTCTAGCCCAACGCATCGCCACGTCACTGAGACTGCTGGAGTCGGCAATGTGAATCAAACCCATCTCCCAAGCCTTTCCTTGCTCTCAGTATTGTCCCTCCTCCAACTCTTTATCTCTGCACCTTTGTCTTTTACGCAACTGGCCGTCGAGGGTGTCGACCTTTTTCCAACGGCCACAATTGCCCGTGAATCTCACGCCTTCAACCATTTCCCACACCTTCAAGATCTGTGTCAATCTGCCGAGCTGGCCGCCGCCCTCGAGTCTCATGCCGCAAGTCATCAAGCTTCAATTGATCATGAACCTTGACCTGCGCAACATTGCCGTTACTCTGTTGCTCTGCCTCCTCATATCTCATTCAATATTCCTCAACTCATACTCCTGCTCCTCTGTCTTCGAAATTCCTCAAGCTACCCCATTAAGAGTCCACTTCTCAGACTTCGAACGAACACTCGCTACGACTCAAGATGCCATGGCGAAGACTGGATGTCGGCGGCATTGGGTAACAGCTAATATATCCTCGAGACGTAGCATACATGTATATTTTAGATGTATATAGATCTGAATGACATTGCTTTATGCTCTTCTTCATACTTGCTTCGCCCTTCTGAGTCTCTGCCTCCCCAACCCTACCAGAAACTGAGCAAACCGTTGAAGTATTTTGTCCAACTATGAGGTATTTTCGCCGGGGGTAACATATTCTGGCTCAATTTTCATATTCAAGAAACTGAAGATATTTTGAACTATTTTCTGCAAAAATGTGCGAAAATTTCGTGGGGGGGTTTCCCTGATGGACTGGCCTCTGCCCATTGCCATTACTACAATAATGAAGAATGGCTTCTACTTACGAGGGCTAGCTGATTCCCTCCCGCTCAATGATAACGAGCCGCTAATGATTCCCCACCACAGTAACGCATCTCTCACGGTTGCGATCCCATTTTAGGCTGAGCACTGCCAAGCCGTATGCTGGCATAAAATGATATCGCCCAAAGTACGCTTCCTGGTCTGTATCTATATTCAGCCCCGCCGCTCTTCCGCGCACTTCCGGATTCTGGACGGCGACCATCGAGAAGATGCCCAGGGGGTGGATACCGAAGCCACAACCGTCACTGGCACTGCATCACGAAACGAGACGACGAGATGGAAGTATTGGATGAACAGCCGCATCTGCCTGATCGTCCAAGAACGTTTGAGAACCTCTTCTATTATTATTAGAACAAGAGCGGTGTGGGCTGCTTCGCAGCTCACCCCTTCGGTTAAAGAGGTTAGTTGTGTGGTGTTAGAGAGAGTTGAATTCATTTTGTAGTCGTAGTATGTCGTTCATAGGGGGGAAGAGGAGCTTGTCTCTATACCAGAGTTCATTTGAACGCGGCCACTCACGAAAGACAACGGCACAGCGATTTGATAATCCCCTGGCACTAACCATGGAACGCCGTCTCGGCGATGGAGCGGTGCTTAAAATCTTGATACAGAAAAGGCGTAATTTCGCAAAGATAGTAAGCCTAAATTAAACGGAAACGGTATTACTATCAAACGTTTTAAAAGCTGTGTAAACCGTTTTTAAACGGTACAAGAGCGCGCTGGGGCGCTCCGCGCCCCAGCACTTCGGTTGAGATCCCGAGACATACGTCATGAGAACAACATGAATAAAGGGATAATTTCGGATCAAAATAGAGGTCAGATGAGTAGCGGAGCTTAAAAAGCTTCAGACAGACAGACAGGCTTAATTTTATAAAGAGGAAGATTTCAGGCAGGACCTTAGTCTAGGTAAATTCAATGCACCAAATTTGCCTGTATTGTGCTCACAAGTGTCCTTTCATGAATTTATTGTTCTCAATGTCCCGGCGTTGAGCTGAACTGGGGCGGTATCAAGGTTTCCCTTTGCCCGAGATATCTGAGAGCCCGGCGGGAATTGCCGATGCCAATGAATTCCTTCACATTGAGGGTGTATAGTGAGCCGGCAGCCGATAAGAAACAGACACAGGTCAGTGGACCCTCCTGGGAGTCTTTTTAGTCTTATGAAGTCCACAGGAATCCGCTGTAAGTAACTTATTTCCAAGAAACCGTTTAACCGTTTGTTTTCCGTTGTTGAAAGTTTACAGGGTCTCGCAAACTAAACGGAAATGGTTGGAGCCTTGATTGTTGCGCACAATACAGCTACCACAATTGTTCTATTATTTTCTATCACCCTGGAAGGTCAGCGGCAACAGCTAATTTCAGCTGGTCACAAAACACCAGCTGAAAGTGCACTTTTCAGGTCATTGTGAACTGGCAGCTGAAAGTGGCATTTTCGGCATCCCTATCTCTGTGCCTAAAATGGGCCTTTTCCGGATGAGAATTATTATGCACTGAAACTACCAGATTCAGTTACAGTTTCAGAGCAATAGAACATATTACTCTTCGTGGTGTACTAGCACGCCATGAAAGAGATTAGCTGTGGTGCGACAATCCATAGTTCGGGTAGAATATACCATATGCAGGGTGTCAACGGCCGCAGACAGACACCCGTTATTTTATAAAGAGAGAGAAGAGACATGGATGGCGGAACGACTGTCAGAGCGCTTTTCACAGCACCCGAACTGCAGTCGCCGGGAACGGATGCAGATGGTGCTTCATCTATGTATATTGAATCCCTCGGTCGGCCTTCCTGGGAAGTGATGTATCCTCTCCAATTGAAGAAAATCTAAAAATTTCTAAAGGACGGGAATCTTATCCGTAATGATTCCGCACCGACAGAATACAAGACCGGTCATTGTCGGACATCTGTCACAATGTATCCGGGGATCCTCGATACTTGTAGCTCTGACTAAATATTGATACTTCCCCTTGTTCCCTTCCTCCCCCCCTGGATCTTCGCGTCCGCGCCCGCGTCTGCATACGCATCCGTGTCCATGTCTGCGGTCTCTACTTTCGTGCGCAACGTTGTCGTCGACGACACCGATCCCGCCATCAGTTACGGCCCCGAGGGTTGGTTTGTGGCCGATCCCAGTGTCTTGACGCAGGGCAACTGGGGTCCAATTTACAATGGTACCTCGCACGCTACCGCCTCCGCAAATTCCACCCTCAGTTTTCCATTCAAAGGTACGTGCCTAATGTCCACGCCTTTCCACGTTTCGTATTGAAGGAGCGTGGGCGTGCGCAGGGACGTCGATAACCGTCAAAGGAAGTGTAATCATATCCACCGACATTAATAACGACATGGACGTGCTCCGTTGACGGCATTGAGATCCCGTCGAGCACATTTAAATTCCCAGAGAACAACTGGCCGCTGTGCCATCAACCCCAGATGGCTTCTGGGGCGCACACTTTGACGATCCAAGTCAAATCGAAAGGGCAGCCATTCTACATCGACCATCTGGAGTACCACCCGCTGCCGGAGGCAGTTTTCCCGTCCGCGGTCCTGGTATATGGGTATTCGGACCCGGCTCTCACCTATGGTGCTGGATGGACAGCTGAGGGTGATGGAATGTCTACGCAGACAGCGGGATCCAATGTCACCTTGAGCTTCTACGGTAAGCTGGTCCTTTCATTTTTAAGAATACAACCAACGATGCGGGGTCAGGCACATCGGCGACGCTGATCGCTAACATCTCCGGCAAAGGTCCTCCCAACGCGACCATCGCCCACTATACGATCGACGGGGGGGCACCAGTGACGTTCCAGCTAACCGGTCAATCAGGGGCACAGTATAACCAGGTCATATTCACGACGCCTGGGCTTTCCAATGGGCCTCATAACCTGACAGTCACACATGGCGGTGATATCAACCACGCGCCTCTCTCCGTCGGGTGTTTCTTTGCAACCAATACAACCACTGTCGCATCTATCGTGTCCTCGTTGTCATCCACGGGAACTTCTGTATACAGGCCCACATCGACCGCCGGCGTCTCTCTGCACCGCGCAAAGAATACCAGTAGCGCCATCGCCATTGTCGGCGGTGTCGGCGGCGGCGTGTTTCTGCTGGCAGTGCTGGGAGCTCTCTATGTCTGGTACAGAAGGCGTCAGCGACGTGCTACGGGGGAAGCAAACATGTTCAGTCCGTACCCAATGTCCGGGTCGGACACCGTGCGTCCTTTTGCACAGTTATCAGGCCCCAACGCGACGATGGGATACTTTGCGCGGACGCGCAAGCGTGGCCTGGATGCCACGAGAGAAGTTCCGCGTCCCTCGCGGGCTAAGCATGGGAATACAGTTTCTCCGCCGGTTCGAACTGTTAGACACGAGGATAGCGGGCTTCGGTTGGAGGATGCTGCACGAAGCGCACCGGAATTCGTTGAACTTCCTCCGGGATACACGGTGTTATAAAGTCTCCCATAACTTGTGGGATGGGTACGTCGCCGGGTGGCAGCGGTACTCGTCATTATGTTTCCAGATAATTCATTTTTGACCAGAAAAATGTCCAGTAATCCTAGGAGTTTTGCTTGAACAATGATGGTAAGTAGGAATATCATCAGCAGAGCCTCAAAGATTTCAGCAGCTTGAGCCGTAGTAGATTCAGTTCGGTTGAATCAATGAGATGGAGAGTTAATACAGGCTTACCGGTCTGGATGCCCTTTTGAACCTCCTCTGCATTGTTCACAAGCAGTGCAGCCGAGATCGAGGAGCTTCTGCAAGCCCGTAGGGACGTAGTCTCTGTTACAGAACCGATACACAGATGACGATCAAGATGTATCTGTATATGGTCTGTTAGTAAACACGACCATTTTGTTGGCCGACCGATCAATTTTTTGCGGCCTTGTTCTGGGACACCTTCTGGGGCAATAATTCTGAGAATATTTGAGCACATAGAATGCCTTTCAACGAATCAAAACTTTCTTCACACTTAAGAGAGAGGTGGAGCTGGAGTGATGATACTGAATGAGTTTGTGAACATGGTTTTATGTAAGCAATTTATGGGTTGATGCTGCTTTGAGATATTGGGCCAGGTGAAATACTTAATTATCGCTGTACAATGTCATCCATTCCTGTTCAGGAACCCCTACAAATATTTCGAGATATATTCCGGCTGCATTGCATGCAGTATGAAGGAAAGAACGCGAATTAGCACAGCCACGCTTTTACGTAATCTGACGGTCTGCCAACAAGCACCCCCTGTTTACTATCAGACTAGTAGGGACGGTATCGTCGTGCGAGGCCGGGGAGAGCTTCTTATCTGAGGGGGACGAGATAGAAGGGACAGGGACAGGTGCAGAGTCAGACGAAGAGGCGTCCTCCATGGCCTGGCACTTGGTGGCGCGAGGGCCCTTGGCGCGTGGCGGGCGGCGCTTAGCGGGGGGTCACGGTGACCGCAACGTCAGACGAAGCACCAACTGCGGCGGAGCGGTGCATCCTGAAAGCCGGGGCAGGAGAGGATGGGGCTCAAGCCGGCAGCGCACATCGCGGCGCATGTCCGGTACACAGGAGCGGCATCCTGAAGAGCAGTCCGACCAGGAAGCGGGCCAGTGGGACGCTCGTCGACGTCCAGGGTGGGAAGATCGTCTTCGCCGTCCGACTCCTCCGCGTCGTGCGCCGCACCCGCGAGGCTCAGGTCCTGCAGCAAAGTCGCCGCCTTGTCCAGCGCCTCCAAAACGGCGTACACGGGCTCGGGCTCGAGGAACGGGTCGGAAGTGCCACACGACGCGTATAGATCGGCGAAGATGCTCTCGACGGACTCGAGGGACAGATCCGCCTTCGGGAACACGGGGAGAGAGGGGCGCGGGCCGAGTGGCATAGCGGCCTCGGTGACAGGCGGGTCGAAGAGCATGGGCCCTGCGCGGCGAAAAATGTGTCAGCTGTGAAACAAAATATAGGTGCTGGTTCGCGTACCAAAGAGGGAATAATCCATGTCAAACGAAGGCGCTTCAAACAGCGCCGCGGTGGAGGGCACGTAGGGTTTCATAGGTCCTGTGCGAAAGAAATTGTATTCAGCTGTGCGAATATAATAAATGTCGGGGACTTTGCGTACCAAACAGGGCGTCATCGGGGTCAGGGAAGGCGGAGATACCATTGCTAAGTGGCTGGTCACCAGGTATGAAGAAGAAGCAGATGCGAGGGGATTCAGGAGATTCCATTAGGTTATTGGTGAATGGGTCGGGATATGAACGTGAAGGAAAGGTAGTGGTTGGATTGTCACAGACAAAATCCATTTGTTGGAATATAGACAAGTCGGGGGGAAGTGAAGAGCCACCAACATTGCCCAACCTCCTTTATACCTTACCCAGAGACAATGGCCACCAAAGCGCGAGCCTCGACCCAGCAAGTAGGTTTCCCGAATAGGCAAGTGCAATTTTGGTTTGAATTTCGCTTCGAGACAATGCCGTCGCCAAGAAGCTCGGAGACGGAATGATGGGGTGCAGGCGCTTATGGATCCAACAAAGAACAAATGCCGAGAGCCACCCGTTTTTTCTGGAGAGTTTTGCGCGGATTGATTTGTCGAACTCAAACAGTTGCCGTTTTGGGAAATAAATCGCAAGGATTGGTCGGGTGGCACACGGCAGAGCGCTGGGAGGCATAGGACGCATCATTGGCTGTAGTAAGGCGTCGGCACGGTCTGGTGGTCGAAGAGATGCGTCGGCTAGGGCTTTCGAGTGAGTTGCGCCGACTGTGTAGCAAATGCTTGACAAATTTCGATACACCAGCAAAATCTGAGGGATGGACGGGTTCACGTCGAGCCTGGCCGCCACGCGGAAGCGCTGCCCGAGGGTCAAATGCGTACCTAGGCACCCGCAAGCGGTGAAGAATTCGACGCGTGTGACTAAGTATCCCGCTATAATGACTGCCTTCCGATCTTCAGATCTACGAGCCAACGTCAGAGCCCGTGGACGCCATGAACATCCATTGAACGCGCCTCTGAATCCGGTGGCCGATGTTTCGTCGAAGAAACACATATGCACCGCTTGGCACCACCCCATCCCACATCTCCACAAACACTGCTCCTCCCGCCGCCCAATTAGGCAATAGTCGATACCTCCTACCTCCCCGCCACATTCCAAATCAAATGCAGATCGAAACAGACTCCTCCCACACACACGCATCAATAAACGAAACTTTTCCCGTGTTTTTATTTCGTGTTTTCTTTTCTATCTTATCTACCTAGGTAGTCATTATTTATACTGCAGTAACGAATGTGGGGTGACCGTGCGCGACTCACGGGCGAGTCGGTCCCGGCGAGGGTCCAGGGTCCAGGGGCAGGTATCATAAGTATGCGTGGGCGAATGAAGCTATGGATACACGTCGCGCGCGCGCGCGTCAAGGGGTCGTGTATGGTCTTGGTGGTGCGTGCACGGGAACTATAACGACAAAGCAAAGCGGTGGAGCGGTGAAGCAAATACACGGAGGGTGTGGGTCCGCGGACGTAAATTAAATGGGTTGGGTCCGGCGGGACAGGGCGTGCGCGCGTCGCGCAGAAGGCGGGAGGCGGGAGGCGGGAGGATCCGGGATCGTGTAAAGTGGGATCCGGGCACTTTTATAGGAAGAATCCGATAGCCAGTCAGTCGATGGGAATCCGCGGGCATGTATACCGCGCGTGCGGGATGCAGGTGGAGGAGCACCGAGCGGGCCAAGGCGTTATGCCACTCGTGGATGTAAGCAGACAGGAAATTTGAGACCGCGCTGCATGAGATTACCATCAGCCGCAAGAAAGGAAGTGAACGCGAAACAACGAACGAACCTTCAACCCCCAAACCTCGACGGCAACGGCGGGAGCCACTCCCCCCCATCCCCCGCATCCCCCTCCCGCACCTCATCAACAGACTCCATTGTCACAAACGTCGCCGCGCTCTCCATCCGCACATTCACCCGCGCCCCAATCGGGCGCGAATAATCCACATGGTCCCCCAAGGACCGCGTCGAGTGCGACGCAGGCAGCAACACCGCCAGCCCGGGTCGCAACAACCCCTCCCTCCGTTCCCCGTCCGCGCTCCCATCCGAGAGGGCAGGCGACGGCAGCGGCTGCGGCTGCCCCGGCGGCGGGCGCCACCCCTCCATGCCGCTCGAGCGCCGCGCAGCGCCGAACGCCGGCGGGGGCGGGGGGTTGAGCAACGAGCTGGGCGGGTTGAGCAGCGAGCTCGGCGGGCGCGCGCCGCGGATGCTCGGGTCCTGCAGCGCGCCCGGCTCAAAGGACGGCGGCTGCGGGGAGCCGCCGGTGGAGGACGCGCGCCCGCCGCGCAGGCGCCACATCAGCCCGGGGGGCTTGGGGCTCCCGCGGCCGTCGTCCTGTGCTGCTTGGCTAGAGACGGCGGCGGCGACGGCGGGCAAGATTTTGGGGGTGTGCGGCGCGGCGGAGGAATGGTGGGAGTAGCTCGAGGGCGGGGTCCTGGCTTGCGTGTACGAAGCGGACGGGGACGCGGAGTCGAACGCGTACGTGTGTCCGTAGTCCGACGTGGGGCTGCTCATCTGCCCGTGCGAGATGGACGAGCCGCCGCTGGGGCCGGAGTGGGAATTGCTCGAGTGCCCCTGCGACGACGACGGTCCCCCGTGACTGTGGCCCTGCGACGACGACGCCGCCCCACTCCCACTCCCACTTCCACTTCCACTTCGACCGCCGCTACTTAACCACATCCCCGGCTCGACGGCCGCGAGCGCCGCCCCCGCCTGAGCGAAGGGCATCTGCCCGTGCCCGGACGACGAGGGGCAGCACGCCGTGCGCCTCCGACGACCCGCTCCCGCTCCCGTGCCCTTCCGAGCTCGCGTCCACCAAGCCCTGGTCGTGCCCCGCGCTCGTCGACCCGTACCCGCGCACGCTCTCCTCGTCCGCCGCGAGCGGGCTGCGCCACGCGCCGCTCTCGCGCATGGTCGGCTGGCCCGCCCTGGGCTCGCCGGGCACCGGGCGTGCCCCGGTCGCGGGAGCGGAGGCGGCCGCAGAAGAAGAAGATGGCGAGGACGCCGAGGATGAGCGCGACGACGCCGCCGATGGCGACGCCGACGATGCCGCCGACGTTGTGTGCGAAAGTGCTGTGGACGAGGGATCAGTAAATGGATGGATGGAGAAGAAGGGATGAGGGATGAGGAACAATGAGACCAAGACACCGAGGCAGGGCGTCTCCCTCGGCGCATACGGGAGCGCAGGGCCTCCTCCCTCCTCCCCAAAAAAAAACCAAGAATAAATAATCGACGCGACGCGAGTCGTCGAGCTCGACGAGCTCGACAACCGGACACTTTCACCACAGGTGCGACAAGCCATCGCAGCCCCACAACGCGCATCACATCCAAAACGCCCGTGTCAGACTCGCGCCCGTGCCAAACACCAGCGCGCACAAGACACGTCACCCGCCCCACACCCGCCCCCTATTGCACAGCTCCCCCGCTGCGCCTCTCGAGACTCCTCGCCTGCTCTATCTCCACCGCCCGCTCGTAGCAAAGCTCCCCCGCCCACAAGGGCACCGCAAGCCCGCGCCGTGGAAAGTATATCCCCACGCCGCCCCGCCCGCTCCCCACCCCGCACCCAGCGAGTGCATCAAGAAACAAGTGAGGCAGGGCGTCTCCCTCCGCCCATACGGGAGCGCAGAGGAAAAAAACACGCATGCTTCACCACATAGAGCATCCCCATCGTACTCAAGCGCATGGGGCACACTCCCCACTACCGCTCTCTTGCCTCCCGCCCCTCCTAAAAAAAAACCAAACAAGGAAAACAACTCACCTCCCCCCCGCATCCCCCCCGCTCAACGCGCCCGTATTGGTAGCGCTCGCCGTCCCCCCCGTGTTCGTCCCCGTACCCGTACCGGTACCGAGGCGGCCGCCGCCGGTGACGCTGGTGGAGAAGCTGGGCGAGAAGGTGGTTGTGGCGGAGAGGGAGAGGGAGGGGAGGGCGGAGAAGGAGAGAGAGGGGAGTTGGGAGGAGAGGGGTTGGGAGAAGGACGCAGACTGGGAGGGTGGTGGTGGGATGCTGGCTGAGACGGAGAAGGAGAAGGAAGCAGACTGGGAGGGTGGTGGGGGGATGCTGGCTGAGGCGGATTGTGAGGCGGAGACGGAGAAGGACGCAGACTGGGAGGGCGGCGGTGGGATGCTGACTGAGGCGGATTGTGAGGCGGAGACAGAGAGGGATTGGGAAGCAGACGCAGACGCCGACTGTGATTGCGAGGCGCTGGCGGAAGCGGACTGCGACTGCGAGGCGCTGGCAGACGCGGATTGCGATTGTGAAGCGGATTGCGAGGCACTGGCGGACTGGGACTGAGATTGAAACGCGCTGGCCGATGCGGACTGCGACGTGGACACCGACGCAGACTGCGATTGTGATGCGGATGCCGGCTGAGACTGCGATGCGCTGGCGGATTGGGATTGAGACGCGCTGGCAGAGTCGGTGGCAGACTGGGACCTGCAAGACCGTTAGCTTGTGTTCGGTAGATGAAAGAGATCTGGACGCACAGGGAAGCAGAGGAAGACGGAGGAGCGGAGGAGGAGGATGGAGGTAAAGCGGACGAAGAGGAAGGCGGGGCAGAGGATGAGGAAGGCGGGGCAGAGGATGAGGGGAGAGGCGCTGGAGGCTGGCGACGAGGACATGGTGCCGAGCGTAAGATCGACGTCGACAACCACCCCAGCAATATCAGCGTCTGCGTGCACACGTAAACCCGAGGTAGTCGTATCCAGCTCGCCCGAGGGCAGCGAGCAAACCCAGAGGGGACGCGCGCGAAGAGTGGCCACGCGAAGAATGGCCGCTAGCGAGAGACCTGCCATGCTGTCGATGGAATCCGCGCCCCTGTGGCGAGACAGCAGGCTCGGCGTGTCTGGCAGCGATGCGTCGATGTTTTGGCGAGAAGACAGCACGCAATGGCCTAGAATAGCGTGTGTCGGGATTATCTTTGTTCATTTCCGAGGGGGTTTGGGCGTGAATTCAGAAAGCGGGCATGAAAGAATCTGTAGTGACTGTGGTGTATGAGAGACTGTGCGGCGACCAAGAACGCGGGTCAACAGCGGCCGGTCGATGGAGATTCCTCTAGGGACAGAGTGAGAGAGCGGCGGGTGATTTGCTGGCCCAGGACACGGCGACAGAGATTAGGTCCAGGACATGGTGGCCAGTCCACAGAGACACCGAAAATGACTAAGCCGCTTTACTAAGCAATGTGCGCCCTTTCGCATCACATCGGATGCTGTTACTTGCTTCTGAAGATCTCCACGACATCCGCCTTTCTCCCACTCATTTTATTTCACTGGCGCACAGTCTGCACCAAAAACGCCTCGGAGAACAGACACCAGAGGAGAGATCCTTGCCAACCGCAGTCAATCGCTCCCCCATCCTCGTAATACCGATCATTTATTTCCCCAGCTTCTCCTTCCCCGAAAAAAAAATCAGCGGCGTTATGCAGCGTTATGCATCTGTCTAAAACCTCCGATTCGAGGACCCCACGGAGTCAACCGCTCCATCCACGCGTCTTGGCCCGGTCTGATCACCGTCCCACTGGCGGGCTGAGGAGCCCTTGTCCCCGACATAACTCTCAAACGCCGACTTACATCTGCGGTAATGCCCCCCGCCTCGAGGAGGAAGATACGCATCTCCTTACCAACCGCCCATGGCCATCTCGGCTCGGTCGTTTTATTAACATTATTTTCGTCCATCATCCACCGAAACAATTCGGCGTCTTTACTCTTTACTCTTTATTCAGTCCGAACTGACTATTCTGGGTGCTTTCGTCCATGCTCCCCAGGGCCCAGGTCCTTATATGATACACATATCATCCGATTCTGGACGATTTTTCCCTTCGCAAGAACGCCACGACATCGGCGCCCCGCCCACGCATCCCGTAACTCCCGTCATCTACATCTACTTAACGCCACCAAACCCACCTAACCTAAAACACATTATGCCGTCGTGCGTCCTGCATGCGTTGCGTCAGTCCCGCGTCATTGAAATCCTGAATTTAATTTCAGTACCCCTGTATGTCATGTCGCGCCAACGATGCCACGTTTCACAAGTTCGAATTTTTGCAGATTTTTCAAGTCGTGCCATGGTAAGTCAGCTCCCTCTCCGAATCATCGCTCGTATTCGATAACGTCTCCCTGCAAAGAACTCGGACGTGGTGTGCGGCGCACCGCCAGTTCTCTGTGTTGCCTCTCGCGTGTAGATATCAAGAGTCGCTGGCAGCCGGGGTTCGACTCCCCGCGTCCGAACTGATCCAGCACTATTGTCTTTTTGCTCTGCTTTCTGTCATTGTGTGCACCTCAACCACTAGTACTCGTCAAAAGATCCACGTACATCTATCTTCCTTGTTCAAGTTTAAGTCCAAGTTCAATGCATTCCAAGCCGTTTTCCAGGGCCGCAATTAAACTCAGTCTCATCCCCAATCAACCCAACAAAGCCGACCACAACAGAGGTCGTATTCGTGGGCACACCGTACCAGGAAATCGGACGTGGTGTGCGGAACACCGCCAGCCTCTGTGTCTACGCCTATGAAGAGTTCCTGGCAGCCGGGGTTCGACTCCCCGCGTCCGAACTGGTTTGTTCTTCATCAGTTTTTTCTTTTAAAATTAAAAATCGTCCGTGCATTTGCACCTCGGCCAGTAGTACTGGCCAACGATCCGACTTGTGCGTAAAGTACGTATACGTACGTCCTGCTTGTCCAGCCCAAGTTCAAGTAGTCTTTTGAATCCGACTTCCAGGTCCACCACCCGCTCTTCGAAGCGTTAATCAACCCCACAGCCTCGATTGCAGCAGAGTTCGTACATATTCGAAGACGCTTCCGTACACAGAACTCGGATGTGGTGTGCGGCACACCGCCAAGCAGCCTGAGGGTTATCGAACATCTGTCCAGATTAGCTTACAGCTCGGGGTTCGACTCCCCGCGTCCGAATTTTCATAATGTTGAAGATTTTTACTGTTGCTTTTAACCGTCCTCGAACAAATTGCACCTCGGCTCTGCCCTAGCATCCTGATTTAAAGACACGTACATACCTCATTCCGTCTGTCGTGTGTCCTTTCTGTTGCCTTGGACGGCACAACCTCATTTTCTTTAAAACTAAAACCCATCTACAGTATCTTCCAGGTCCGCAAGCCCAGTCCCATGCTCAATTAATTCAACAGCAGCACAACTCGGATTCGAGGACGCCTCTCTAAAAAGAAATCGGGTGTAGTGTGCGGCACACCGCCAGGCAGGGTTATTGAACCTCCGCTTGATTACCTGGCAGTCGGGGGTTCGACTCCCCGCGTCCGAATTCGCTTAGCGTGGTGTAGGTTTTTACTTTTGCTTTGCCGTCCCTGAACTTGCACCTCGGCTTCTGCCCTAGCAATGAGGCATCCTGATTGAAAGACACGTATGTACCTCATTCCGTCTGTCGTGTGTCCTTTCTGTCGGCTCGGACGGCCCAACCTCATTTTCACTAAAACTCATCCACAGCACCTTCCAGGTTCGCAAGCTCAGTCTCATGCTCCATTAATTCAACAGCAGCACAACTCGCATTCGAGGACGCTTCCCTTCCCTA
>JARKIC010001753.1:0-97450 GCA_029378375.1 Mycena olivaceomarginata | reverse complement strand
GTACCTTCAGCGTTGTGCGAGGCTCTCAGGTCTCTCAAGAATTGCTGGATGAATGCGCGCAATTCTTTTCTGCCAACTATGGCGTCTGGAGCCCTGATGTCTCCGCGCCGCTCAAACCAGGCGAGTTTACAGCCCCGTGCAAATAGCACTTCGATGACACTGGCCAGGCTTGCGCGTAAGAATGACTCCTGCAAGCTGAGGAGCGAATGCTTTACCGATCCCGACGCAACTTCCCTGGCTTTGTGCCGCATTGGAAACGATATTGTGGGGTATGCGTTTGCTACGGTCTGGGAATATGAGGTTGGTAAGTATGTGGCGATTTTACGCGTTACTTCTCATGTAACGAATCTAGGTAAAAATGTCTGCTGGGTCACCCAGCTTGTTGTCTCTTCCCAGTACCGCAGACAAAATATCGCGACGCTGCTGCTGACCCCAGCCCCGCCGATTCCATGCCATGCTTTCGGTATTGCTTCATCTCACCCTGGTGCTGTTGCTGCTCTGACAAGTGCCGCTGGTACGTTTTCCAATCCATTTCTGCAATCACCCCGTGAAGAAATAATTTAGATGCCCCACTCCGCAAAGTCGACCTGAACTTCATCAAAGACACGGCAAACCGGATCCTCGCAACCACACCTGTCCCGTACTTGCGGGCTGCTCAATCACGCGGTTTACGGGGAGCGCTGTTTGGGAATAACAAGGCAGATGGAGGTGTTTGCAGCGTCTTCACGGACTTCTTCGTCGACCATGAGGAACCGCGTGCCGCTCTGGAGATCTGGGAAAATGTCCAGGATATGAAGTGGCCCTTGGGCAAGCTGGCGGCTGGACACGAGTATCTGTGCATTGTTCCCATTCAGACCTAGTTCCTAGTTCCCTCCATTTCCTCGCCTGTCGCTGACTCTTACTTAGCATGTTCAATGTAGTACGCCCGATACCTGATAGAGCTCAAATAACGCGTATGGCTCGCCCCATTGACCCAATCTACGTCTCCGAGTCAGTGAGCACTGAGCTGGAGCACTGAGCCTCATCCCTCATGTGAGTCCTCACGATCCACCTTGAAAATATAGTAAACGGCGCGTGAATGGGACACTTGTGTGTACCCCGCGCAGTCTTTTCAACAAACGAGAGGCCCAGGTGAGGGAGCGGGCCAGCCCTGAAGTTGAGCGGAATAATCTTGCGGCTGTGTAGATAATGATCTTGAAGTTATCTTATCTCGCTCCTCCACCTCAACCGCCTCGGTTCCGTATGACACTCAACTATCCTTGCTCTTCCCCACCACGCCCCTCAAAGCCAAAGCAGCTTCCAGTAATTTGAACCTTACTACAGCGACCTCGTCCCAATCTACCGAAACAACCGAAACGCGCGATATGGCACCCAAATCAAAGGCGGTTCCCAAAGCCTTGAACTCTATTATTGCAACCTCCCAGCAATCCCGCTTCCATACTGAAACGCTCGATACCAGTCTTGAAATTGATCTCAAGGGCGTTACAATTTCCATAGGAGACCGGGAGCTCATTTCATCGAGCCATCTGCGCCTGAAGCAAGGCGTTAGATTCGGACTAGTCGGTTGCTACTGGTCTCTCTTGAGAGAAGTTTCTCGATTCTGACGCGTTTATCGGTTCATTAAGGTCGCAACGGGTCTGGAAAGTCGACTCTTGACGGCGATTGCAGATAAACTCATCCCCGGCTTGAACCCGTCCATCCGAATCCTTCTGCTTTCTCAAGTCGAGGATAGTGCGAGAGCGACTGATACTCCTGGTGTTGGGTCTATCAGCGTCCTTGAGCACGTCGTCAAAGGCGACAAGGAACGGCAGGCTGCGGTGGAAGAGTTCGAAGGCACGTTTGCATCTGTCGCGCAATAAATGCCAATTGAGTCGTGTCTTAGCTTTGACCAAGGCCACTGAGACCACATCTCTGCGAGAAACTCAACGCATCGTTTATGGCTTACGTCTCGATGCACGCCGCCGGGAGCTGCAGGAGGCCAGGAAAGTTGCAAGTCGAAGATCCGGGGCGCGCGGTAAAGAGGCACGTTTGGAGGAAATCAAGGCTGAGGAGAACCTCAAACAGGCTGAAATTTTGTACGCGATGGTTCGCCTTTAAAACCGCCTGACTAACGCTCCCGCAAGAGTCGAAAGTGTCGAGACCGCCGATATCGAACCTGATATTATGAACCAGGCGCTGGAGATGCTCCAGAATATCCAGGTTACGCTGGAACTAGTATGCCTTCGACTTTTCACTTGTCCCCAACTCTCATTCGGAACTAAAGCTCGAAACTTCGTCCACGGAAGCGCGTGCTGCCAGTATTCTCTCCGGCTTAGGCTTCACCCAAGAAATGGTTGAGGGTCCGTACACCTCCCTTTCCGGTGGATGGAGGTCTCGTTGCTCCCTCGCTACGTCCCTCCTCGTCCACAGCGATGTTCTACTTCTCGATGAACCGTCCAATTTCCTGGTTTGTGTTTTTCATTGGACCGATTTCTTTAAATTCATAGCACATCTACGAATAGGATCTTGAAGCAATCATCTGGCTTGAGGGCTTCCTGAGTTCCCAGTCGCGCACTCTTGTGCTCATTTCGCACGACCAAGCCTTTCTGAATAATGTTGTCGAGGAGACGATTATTCTGCGAAATAAAACACTCGAATATTTTGAAGGCACGCCGGCCGCCTTTGAAGTCAACGAGCGGAAACGGGCGAAACAACTTACCAGCGCACAAGAGAGTCTCGACAAGAAACGGGAGCATGTGGGTCGTGTTCTTTCCCCGTCGTACTGTTTTCATATTTTGGGTAGATCGAGAAGTCGATCCAACAAGGCAAAGAAAGCGCCAAGAAAACTGGGGATGAAAACAGGTGTGCATTAGTGTTCCTGGAGAATCGGGAATCGGCTCATCGTTCGTTACAGGATGCGCATGGTTAAATCGCGCCAGAAAAAGTTGGTTACTTCTTCGCTCTTTCGTCCTGGCTCAAGTGATTCCCGTGTTCAGATTGGATGAACGTTGGGGTGCGGAAACGAGCGCTAAAGGGACACGATTCAAACTCAACCGCGATATGGCGGGATACTTCCTTTCGAATCGGAAGGAGGTCGACCAGATCGTCACCGAGCCAAGGATCAAAATCAACATCGAGAGCCCGGAGAAGCTGCGAACTGCCGGAGACCTGATACATTTCGATGCGGTGGAGTACCGGTTCCCGAAAGCCAAGAAGCCATTCCTCGAAGATATCACCTTCACCGTCAATCAAGGTGGTCGATATGCATTCGTTGGTAACCATGTTCGACCATGATACTTTTACCGTGTCTGAATGCCAATCTGTAGGCGCGAACGGGCAGGGCAAGGTTTGAATTTTCTTCTCAATTTGATAAATATTTACGGAATACGTTTATAGTCAACGATTGCTAAACTGATCATGGGTACGCTCAAGCCCACCAAGGGCACCATCGTCCGGCATCCGCTTCTCAAAATTGGATACTACGGTCAGTACACCGCGCCGTGACAGAAACAGAAACCTAATACAAGTGGAAATAGGCCAACACTCGGTCGAAGAGCTGTCAGGTCCTCAGACTCAATCAACGTCGGGCAGACCAGTGACGGCATTGTCCCATTTCATGGAATATTTCGAGGCCAAAGGCGAGACGGTCGTCGAGCAGGATGCCCGAAGTGCCTAGGATCCTTTGGTCTCCAGGGCAAGATCGCAAGTGATACGCCGCTTGTGCAGTTGAGTGGCGGGCAAAAGGTGGGTTTTTAATCCAATATCGTGTCGATATCGGGGACTCACCACCGTGAACGGTAGGTTCGGCTGGCCATAGCCTTATAGTTTTCATACCGCCTCCGCTGCTGCTTCTTGACGAAGTATCAACACATGTGGACTTCCATACCATCCAGGCTCTTGCAATCGCTCTCAAGACGTTCACGGGTGCGATAATTATAATCACGCACGACCGGTGGGTTTTCCTCCCTGTGCTCCTTCCAATCTCGAATGATCATCCTTTTGCAGTTGGTTCAGCCGTGTTGTGATCGAGGGCGAATCACTACGACATGCAGCGCCAGACGATGAAGGTCGGATGAATCTTCCAGTGAGGAGGAAGATGATGAAGCTGCTCCACCTGGAAAGACGTACCGGGTCGGTGGGGGCAAGCTGAAACTGATGGAAAAGGGAATGACACAGTACGTTGGTATCGTCGAGCGAAAGCTGGCAAGGAAGAAACGAGAGGATACGAAAACTTGACGTGTCTGTTTTTGAATGTAACATTGCCCTTGTACTCAACCTGGAACCGGATTATATTGCATGTCATACTGGCCCTCTGGACCACGGTCTGCCGTTCCTCTCGGTAGATCACCAATGTAGAAAAACTAAATCACGAGGGTTTTGACTAGTTTCCCATTGTTCTGAGCGTGATAAGCTTGGCACGGCATGCCGGATGAGTACACAAATAATTCTGGTCTGACAGTGAGCGCTGTCTTTGGTCTGGGCTTCTAAGTACTATTTCGTTAGATTAGGTTGGCCAGTCGGAGAAATTCCAAGTTTTATGTGCACCTTGCGCATCTTTATCAGGACCATACACTCAAATCGTCCTACGATTATGCGTGGTTATGGTCATGCAAGATCCTCATGGGACAGAGAATCCGATTTAGGGTGCCTAATAATGGAATGACCTAATCGTGCTGAGAGGATAGCATTCGCTCGCCTTACGCCCCTGTTGTCTAATGGTTATGACGTCAGACTTCTACGTTCGCTGTTTCGAGATTATCTGGAGGCTGCGGGTTCGAGTCCGCCAGGGGTTTCTTCATTACATTTTTTTTTTTGGTCTTTCCATTTTTTCAACGTGCTCTCACCACTAGCATTGAGGTCAGTGTGCAACTCATGAATCACTGCGTTCAACCGGTTCCTAGACCGGCAACCGGCGAGGCCCGCTTAGGTCCGTCGAGCCGGCGCGTGCCTAGCCGAGGCGATGCCTAGGGCCGTAGCAACGCCTAGACACACCTAGAACAAGTATTTTTAGGCGTGTCTAGACGTTGCTATGGCCCTAGGCATCGCCTTAGCTAGGCGCGCACCGGCTCGACGGACCTAAGCGGGCCTCGCCGGTTGCCGGTTTAGGAACCGGTTGAACGCAGTGAATCCCCTCTTTTTCTTCATTCATGGGCTCAAGGCATCCTATATCTGAGGCCAATGCTGCCCATTCATCGATTTTTTTAAGCAAAAAACAAGGGCGCTGGGGCGAGCGATTCGTTGGTAGAAGTACATCGAGCGAAGCCCCGTACCACAGGCGTCCCCGGAAGTGGTAATATTACGGTCTTGAAGACATGACGAGCAACATTTCAGTCGCTCGAAATACAATTCTGCCCAATTGCAGCACCACTACAGAAGAAGTGAGATTATTATGAACTTGGAAGTAGTCGAACACCAAAGAATGTACCCGATTGAGCGCTCGCCTACCATCGTGACAAAGTACATCATTAGTGTTTTCGCAAGTTGTCTCCGCTGTAGTAAACCAAGCCTCCCACTTCCTCACCGTCTTCGGTGATTCAAGAAAACAGAAACAGCACAGGATATCAGTGGCAGCACCTACTTTTTATGACAGATGACCCCAGCAGTGCACTCATTTTTTCCGCCGTACCAACTTTCTGCCCCGAAGACCCTTCTCAAATCATCATTCCACAGTGAGATCTCGGGCTGCGATGAGTCATCGGTGGGGAAATCGTCCTCATCATCAGTAAATTGAGCGTGCCAGTTCCATGATTTTGGTGGCGAGGGTGAACAGTTCCAGTCCTTTGTTATTATTTTTGTCAACTGTCAACCCGGAAGTATAAAACTGCCAGGTGCGAAAACTCCACAGCGCCTGCAGCTCGTGGAATCGAGGTACCAAAGATGACAACAGAAAGGTGAACATTGGGATCGACTGGGAAGATTCAGAGTCTCCTTTTTTTTTTTTGGCTCGTGCAGCCTGCTGGGACTCAGATGACATCAAGTGCAGAACTAGCATACTTACCTTGGCTATAGGGCCGGTCGCTTTTCTGTTCCAATGTAAACATCCATCCCTGATGTCTTCAGCTTTCTGAATGGCAGGAGATTCTCCCGGAGTACTGTGCGCGCTTTCTCGAAATGAGGCGAAATGACTGCAGCTGTGCGCCCGGGGAGAATGCCTCTTCGTTTAATAATCGGCTCGGCCGCATTGTGCAGTATTTTTTCGACATTTGCCTCATCTTCCTCGAGACAGCCCAGGAAGGCAAGCTTCTGAAGCCGAGGCAACAGACTGGGATTAGAGCCGAATAGTTCAAAGAAGTCGTACATGAAAATCCAGGCTGGGCACCAGATCTCCAGCTCGACAAGGTCGATGAGGGCCAGAAAGGGTTGTGAAAGCCGAAGCTCGATTTCGCCTTTCAGCGGGCGAACTGCAAGTTTCCGCAACGGAGGTGACGAACGCTCTAGGAATGAATCGAACTCTTTCGCGTCAAAATTATCCGTGCCGGAGAATTTAAGCGTTTGCAGAGGCAGGGTGAGGAGTCTGAGGATATGGGCACTGGACGGATGGTGCTCGAACGCGGTTTCGAGCAGGGTGAGATGTCGTATATTGGGGTAGGAGACTGTTCGAATCGATTTGCATCGCCATCCTCAAACTCAAACGCTGAGAAGGCGCATTCGAGGAGGTTGGGCATGAGACGTATTGCTTCCAAGCATTCGTCAACGTAGTATGACTCGCCCGTGAATTTGGTAATCTGCTGCCACGGAAGTATGACGAAAGAGGGCAGGACCATGTTCATGAACACTTCGCGTAGTAGAGGAACGTTGTTAAACGTCATAACACCAACTTCCGAGATCTCGTCGATGGTGATTGATAGCTTTTGAAGCATGGGGAAGTCGACCAGTGCAAGAGAGTCGAATCCATTTCCACGAAGTCCTGAAGATCCATCTGCAGCTCCAATGAGCGTATTTCCAGCGAATGTCGCCGAAATGTGTCCATGAAGTAGCCGAGAGTATCGTTCATCGGCAAATTTCCGCGGATGCTCACGGTAAGAGGGCATTTGCGGGCACGCTCGAACCAGGTCTGCGCTATTTCGGTGAAGCAGGGCAGGCTCCGCGGATCCTCGACATAAATGTGGCCCAAAGCGCGGGCGTGGAGATGGCGATCTGCCGCCATGTTTGGCAGACGCGCGTCAAAAGTAGTGGGGCCTCGCCTGGGTTGACAACGTCGACGAACCTCTCGGCAGGTAAACAATGGGTGAAGATTTCGGAGGTCAATTCAGGGGGAAGAGTCAAGATTGGATAGGTGATGGAATTTAGTTGGGTCTGCAGGTTTGGTAGACGAGTCCGCATGTCGTCCAAAATCTGCCTTTGGTGAGATGTGGTCGAAGTGAGGTCAGAAACCTGCGCTCGCAAGGCGGCAGCGTTAGACATCGCTATGTCGGGATCAAGCGTGGTGGTGGAGGTTTTCGGAAAGATGATCAAATGTATGCAAACAAACAACCGCCCGCAACCCGATTAGGAAAGCAGAGAAAAGCCACCGATTCACGATGAAATTTATGGATCCTCACGAGTTCTTAGTCATGATTAAATTACAGCCCAGGAAATGTGGATGGATTTAGAACTCGTTTTCATCTATCCCGCTATTCGAAGTTGTGCGGCCATCGAACGTACACAGATTCTGCAACTGCACCCATGAATTGCCATCCTTCGCGCTCTGTCGCAGATTTTGCACACGCAAAAAGTTTGAAAAGGAAAGTTCTCCACCAATTCCCGTCTCCCGCCTGCAGTGTGTTTCCATAAATCAAGTCCCAAAGCTCTTGCCCTCAGAGTGTTGCCATGCTGCTTTGTCCAGTTGCGTAAATACATCCGCACATACTCGTGGATTCCCTTGGTATTGTCTTTTCCGCTGGAAATGGTCACGTGGGGCTTGTAATTTTGGTGAACAAGCCTAACATTCCACCCAATGCAGCTGTGTTACAATCAGATATTGCATTGTTGCTTCAAATAGAAATTAGAAACTTACAATGCACGGACCTCATCTTGAATCCTTTGAAGCTCGCCGCACAGATTGACGGGCACTGCAACACATTTCTTCCCAAATGGCTCATCTGGCATTCTGTCG
This sequence comes from Mycena olivaceomarginata, assembly GCA_029378375.1. Lineage (NCBI taxonomy): Eukaryota > Fungi > Basidiomycota > Agaricomycetes > Agaricales > Mycenaceae > Mycena > Mycena olivaceomarginata. The sequence goes on along the minus strand of JARKIC010001753.1, from coordinate 89,376 downwards.
AACACGAGGTCGTGTGCGGAGCATTTAAGGCACACGCTACGCAGCGTATGCTTCAGAGATGGGAGGAAGGCATCGGCGATTTGCAGGAATGATGCGATAGATATGTGGATGGGGGGTGCGCCATTGGCAAAGGACCAAGACCTGCCCGTAAAGCATCGAGGCAGTCGTACAATGATCTCGTTTCCATTCGACTGTGATAGAGTAGCTCATCCAGATATGCGAGGCTGGGTGGCATAAAACGTATGGTGAAAGACAAAGGAGAGGGACGATCTGCATTGCGGAGAGACCGGACCGAGTCCCTAATATTTCAAATTTCGATGATCGCTTGACGCGTTGAAGAGCATGAATGCTCTTCGCTTGGGGCACTGCATTGAATTCAACCGAGGACGCAGGAAGTGACCAGTAAATGTGACCGAATTGCGAGGGACCTGAGAAAGAATGAGGGAAAATGAAGACAGACTGAACGAGTAGTAAGGAAAGAGAGCCGAGGCCCACCCTCTTTGGCCATTCTCCGCCCAAGTATGTGGCGCCAAAAGGTCTTAATGCCTTACAGCATATTTGAATTAATCATCTTCGGGAACGTCCAAGATGAGGAGGAGATCGGTCCGAATAAGCCTTTTTATGGCGCAGAAGGTATCGGGTGCTTACAGCGCCAATAATCAGACCTGCGATCGTGAACGTGTTGGCCAACTTCGAAGTCGTGCCCGTAGAGCTGTTGAGCATCGAAGTCGCATGCAGCAGTTCAATATTCGAGCAAAAGGCTGTCAAGGTGGTAGGATCAGGGATTGGCTGTGCGAGACGAAGAAAACCCGTTTTGAACCAATGGTGGATATCCTATTGTCCCAACCGAAATCCGGTTCGAATCTTGCGAAATAGCGAGACGGATTCTAGTTGTTGTCCGCCGTTGACTCCCCGTTCTCATGTGTAAGATCATCAAAGTCCAAACGCCGAAAGGTGTACACAGGCGCCTACAGTATATAATTAGTCCTTCCATCAGAAAACGTCTTGGACTTATAAACAGAGCTCGGAACCTTTCTCTCAACCCCACCCACCATGCAGGTCAAGACGTTGTGCCTCCCATTCTGGCCTTTATTTTCACCCTCTCGTTCACAAAGCTACCTCCCGTCACTGCGGTCTATTACCCGGCCCATCTCGGTGGCGCACTCCCCGGTTCAGTCCTCGCGTTTCTACAGCACTATGTGCCATCGCCGAACGCAATATTCCACACGCAAGAGGTCGATCTGGACCTGGAGCACTTTTGGCAGCGCGCACGCGAGCGGGCGACCGCGCGGCGGCACGGGAAAAGCTGATGGAGGATGCGGCAGCGCGCTCGAAGGATCTGCGTGACAAGATCGGGGAGCTGAAGGCTCGCATGGACTCGATTGTGCATGCGGCGACGGCGCTGCACGAGCTTCAGAAATTGAGAATCAAGAGGCGAGAAAGCGACGATGGCGACGACAGCCCGTGTCGACTACGATTGGCAGGAGATTTAGAGCGCGCGTTAGAGAAGGTGCTCGAGGAGCTGCAGTAATGTTCCCGGCGCCAAATAAAGCGCCGGGGCATGAGGACCGGCGGAAGGTGGTTTCATTAGCGCTGGAGAAGGCGGGGGCTGAGCTTAAAACGGTGTGCGGAAAACATGGAATGGACGAGGAGTGTGGCGGCCCACTGGGAGACAATTCAGGGAGCAATCGAAAATATGGTCGTGCTGCTGGTGGGTGCTTCGCTCGATTACTTGAATATTCTAACCTTTGTTAAATAAGGCGACCTTGTGGAGCACACCCCGACTTACTCAACATCTGCTTTTACGGGCGGTGATGCTCATTCCAGAATATTGGGTGCTCCGCCCTGTCCTCGGACTCTTCGGGTTTGGGCCGACTGGGCCTGGGAAAGGTACGGCAGTACCAAAGCTTCCGAGAATGCCCATTGACCTGTTTGCAGGAACGGTCGCATCGTGGGCGCAACGGTGTTTTACGGCGCAGCTGTGCCCAAGGGAAGCTGGTTCGCATTTTGCAGAGGCGCAATGGCGGAGAGGGCGAGAAGTTGGTGGGGCTGGTTAGGAGGACTCGCTGGCGTTGGTTTGGGGCCAGTGGAGGTTTTTGGGAGTTGCGGGGGTCGCAATGAAGCAATTCGACTTTAAGGCCAGTTTTTTAGTGTCGATGTATTACGTCTCGAGTCGATCATAGTCTTGGTATATTTTGCAGTACTAGTGAGTTTATTTCGACGCGGCGAACATGAGCGAAAGCGGAGCGTTGATATGATGCGGCATCAAATTCAACTTTCGCTTTCACCCAAACCAACCTTAGATGCGTGTCGACAAGGCGCACATCCAAGCCTCATAGATGCGAAAAGAAACAAGATATCCAATCTGTCGTCTCAAATCCAAGAGATAACACGTTTGCGGGAGGCAGAGATCAACGAACTAGCTATAGTTGCCTTACTCCCAACAGAATTGCTCGCCAAATTTTCCCCCTCGTGTTCCACCGGAAGGATTCTGGGACGGGGAGACGGACAAAACCGACGAGATAGTTGCGGAAGCGCACCGAGCACACTCTCGGCATTGGAGGCAAATAGCGCATGTGACGCCCCAGTTGTGGTCGACGGGTTTACTTTTGCTAGTGAAAAGTCTACAAGCTCGCCTTGGAACAGACAATGGCGTGGCTTGAAAGATCCTCCCCCCTTCCCATCACGATTTTCTTCTACTGCACTGGAGGGGCGGATGGGCTCCCAAGCACTGCGTACACAAGAACGGAACTCTTCAGCACCCTTTTCTCCGCCATCCATCAATGCACGTCATTTGGGATATCCCTCACCTCTTCCCTCTCTGTCTGATCTTGCCTCAGGCTCTTTCGAAGCGCTCGAACGTTTCAGCATCGAGAGTCGGAAGATCAAGCGCCCCCCTCGTCTCCGCGAAGTTGCAATATGTATCCGCGACGACGGCGCCCAAGAAGACATCCTTGGACTCTTAACATTCCCTGGAACCAGTTGACACATCTCACTCTCGAGGAAAACTTCAGCCTCAAAGACTACCACGATATCATGTTGCAATGCGTCAAATGCGGTCGATCAAGATTTATACCTGCGTGTGGGATGGTCCATCGTTGTCGCCCGCATCGACAGGTATCGTGCTCCCGACTTTGGAAACGCTGGAATTTCGCTCGATGCAGGGTTTCGTTGAAGCCTCAATTGGACATTTTTTCACTTGTCTCGCTCTCCCGGCCCTGAAATCCCTCGAGCTCTCTGTGGATAGTGACAAGGAGACGGTTATAATGTGGGATGTAGGGTTGTTTTCCAATTTCAAGGCCGATCGCCCAACATCGAGAGGATCATGTTGAGCGGACAGAGAACGGGTTCATGCAGGCGGTCTCATCGCGCTCCTTTGACATTCCCCCGCCATCACCATTCGCCCGCCGTCACTGAGGTCGCGATTTGCGAATGCCAAATTGACGATGTCTTCGTTCGTGGACTTGAGGTCAACGAAAATGCCCTCAGGTTTTGGCCCCACGTCTAGTTAATCTGAATTTGGGCTTTGGGGGGATGTGATACCTTCGACAACGCTTTGGAAACCATGATTCGGTCTTGTTGGTGGCCGGATGCGTACATGGACCCATCGCTTGGAAAGAGTGGTCATATCCGAGGAGTGGGGCCATAACCGATACCCGGGGTTGAAGAGGAATTTGCCGCCCTTGAAGAACAGGGTTGAAACTTTTTATACATTGAATACTTGTTTTACGATTTTGAATAATTTGGCTGAGAACTCTCAAGTTGGGTAGCCGCGCACAGATAAGATAAGATAGCGGCTACGTAGCACAGCCCGATCAAGTTTCTTTCACTCCACCGACGTGGACCTACAATTATCTCTTCCTCTGCGTGCCTCAGAGCAAGAGGACACATACGTCCAAAGATATCTTGTCGTTCTCCGGGGACAAGTAATCCTGTGTCCGGTACGAGTCTTTGGCGGCTCAGCGGTCCAAACTCTTTTAAAACGGTTTTAGGTTGGTTTGGAGGCATTTTTGCACGGTTTATTGAGACTATAGCCCGGGGGAATCGCCGAGGCGTGCTCATTTAGGCCGACTCTCACGTTGAAGCTTTTTCCCAATCCCGACATAGCCGACATTAACATCCCAGCACAACCGGCGTGCTGCTGCAAGTTAAACAGTAACATAACGCCGCGAGGCCGCCTGGATATTATCGCTCAACAGAACCTATCACCCCACGCAGAGACTGCGATTTTGATTTTCCAGATTTAAATAATGAGCTCTCCATCCAGAGAAGATGTGGTCTTATCCAGCTCACCCATTTCAATTCGCGGCGGCTCTCCCGTCCGTCGCCGAGCAAGTCTTAGCCGCAGCGAAAGCGACATCTCTCGCTCTCGGCATTCACCCACCCTCTCCCGCTCACTTGACCCTAACGACCCCCAGGTCCGAGAGCGTCAGCGGACAATGGACGTCGACATGGCCATGCAACTCTCTCGTGCCCGCAGAGAGATCATCCCTCCGGTCGTCGAACACGAGCAGCCCGACAGCGTCTTCCCCGTGTTCTCATCTCACGAGCAACATGAACTCGACATTGCCCGCGGAGAACCAGAGGAGCAGATCGATAACCTCGTTCCGATACCGACATTTGTGGAAATGAATCATATCTCCGCTCACGACCCGTCCATGCTGGTCCACGAGTCACAGCTCCATGCTGCCGCTCCGTCCTCGACCTTTGGCGGCCTCCCCACCTACCAGCCTAATGCTTCCCACTCAGAGTTTGATTTTACGCCCATGGATGAATTTGCTTCGGCCGAAAAAACATTGCTTAACCTTGCCTCTCCCAAATTCTCCCTGGCCGCCTTGCGCGCGCGGACCGTCGCGCCCGACACCGACGATGTGGCCGAAGGTCCTTCAGACCCCGACCGCCACCCCTCCCCCCGACGCAAACTCAGCCACAGTAACCCCCGCCCCCGACATCACCGCAAAGGCGGCGGCGGCAAGATGGCGATGTTTGAAGGGAACACCGGCGATCCCCCGCCCTCGTTTACTATTGACGCCGCGCAAACGACCACCGGCATCCCCGGCATCCTGCACACGGGGCACGACCGGCCGTACCGCTTCTCTTTCTACTCGAACGCGCTCTCAGCCACAATACACGCGCGCAGCCTGAGCGAACTCCCGGCAGAGGGCCAGTCGTTCACCGACCTCTTTTCTGGCGTGCCTCCGCCGCGCGAAGCGAGCGCGTCTCGGGACCGGCCAGCACGCCCTGGGCCGACGCCAGTGGTGGGGGAGAAGGCACCGCGCCACTCCAACCACCGGCCAGCGGGGGAGCACCTCGGGGCGAGCGACGCGGAATCGAGCACCTGGTGGCTGGATGTGCAGAGCCCGACGGACGACGAAATGAAGATGCTGAGCAAGGCAAGCCCGCTACGCTCTTGTCCGTATGGCATCCTTGTTGACGCGTTGCCGCCTGCTAGGTGTTCTCGATCCACCCGCTCACGACAGAGGACATCCAGATGGAGGAGACCCGCGAGAAGATCGAGCTGTTCCGCAACTACTACCTCGTATGCTTCCGCTCGTTCGACCAGACCCGTACAGCCCGACGCACCTCGAGCCGCTCAACATGTACATCATCGTCTTCCGCGAGGGCACGCTCTCGTTCCACTTCCGACCGACGCCACACCCGCAGAACGTCCGCCGCCGTATCAAGCAGCTCAAGGACTACATAAGCGTCACGTCCGACTGGATCTCGTACGCGCTCATCGACGACATCACCGACGCGTTTGGCCCGCTGATCCAGGGAATTGAGTACGAGGTCGACAGCATCGACGAGCTTGTGCTCATACTCAAGGAGGCGGAGCAGAGCGACATGCTCCGCCGCATAGGGACGTGCCGCAAGAAAGTTATGGGACTTCTGCGGCTCATGGGGAACAAGGCGGATGTTGTCAAGGGTCTCGCAAAGCGGTGCAACGAGCACTGGCGCGTCGCGCCCACTTCTGACATCGTGAGTTGCCCGCTTGAGCTCTCATCTAGGTCTTGACGCTCGGGCAGGGTTTGTATCTTTCTGATATCCAGGATCATCTCATCACAATGACGCAAAACCTGAACCATTACGAGAAGACTCTCGCGCTCGCACTCAAATTACCTCGCCCAGATCTCCATCGAGATGACCGATGCAAACAACCAGATAAACGACGTGCTCTCCAAGCTCACTGCGCTCGGGACGGTCCTCATCCCCATGAATCTTGTAACTGGTGAGTAGTGTCCGCTTCTTCGTCCTTTAGAGACTGACTGTGCAAAGGTCTCTGGGGCATGAATGTACACGTACCAGGACAGGACGTCCCAGTAAGATACACATCTAAACATCTATCCGGTTCGGAGCTCACAAACTATATAGGGGTACGCTTGGTTCGTCTCCATTATCGCGGGATTGGTGGCATTCGCCGCCATCGGCGGATACTCGACGTATAGGTTCATGGTTAATAGACGATAGACTTCGGACAGTATTATTCCGGATAGCATAATGGAATTTCTAGGCTTACAAGCTTTAACGGGGTACTGGGTACTGGACAGAAAACATAACGACAATAAGTAAGGATTACAAACAACGCATGAACCAGAAAACGGAAAACACAACGTCAAGAAGCTTATCCCGTACGTGGTGCCATAAGAACATGGTTTTGGAACGGATGAGCGCGGGGAGAACTCGGGCTACCGATCACAATCTTCGCTAGCGAGGGCGAAAGCCTCTGCGGGGAATCCTGTGTCGATGAGTTCTGGCGTCTCGGCTCGGGAGGTGGCGTGTAGTTGCCGCCGTTGCTGTAGCTTCCACCATTTCTCTCTGGAGTCATGGGCTCGGTAAGCGTTCGCCTCTTGGGGTAGATGGGGACGGGATCCTGGAATGTACCGAGCTCATCCAACTTGCGCTTTTTGGACGTCGCGCTAGATGGGGAAGCCTCCTGCGCGCGGGAGCTCTCTCCGCGGGAACTCTCTCCGCGGGAGCTCTCTCCGCGGGAGCTCTCTCCGCGCGAACTCTCTCCGCCCCAGCGGGACCAAGGCGGTGGCGGCGGCGGGGCATATGCAGAGCTCGAAGCTGGTGCAGGAGGGATGTCGGGAAATTCGCTGGCGGCGCAGGGGGCATTTGAACATCAGCAGGCCCTGAGCGAGCGTGTGGATGACGATACGGCTGGGGCCGGAATATCTGACGGGGCCGCTCGAGTGTTTGGCCTGCGCGACTAGCGGCGGTCGATGAACTACTCTGGGAAGTCGTGATCTTGACAATTTCAAGGAACAGGGTCTTGGTAAACGGCGGATTCAGGGTCTTGTAGATGAAGTCTGTGGTGCACTTGTTCATCATCTGAACCACGTCAACATATTGGTCGGTCGGCTTCCTCATGTCGGCTGCAAAAAAGGTGAGAAACGCAAGAACAAGGGTGAATGAAACACCAACCTGGAGGCCTAACCCGAACGTCCGCGTACGGATATGTGATGTTCTTCCTCGTGTGACATATAGGGCATAAGAAAGTAGCGTTTTTATTCAGCCCAGAATCATCCGGGAAGAATACGCAACCCATGTGGTATTTGTGGTTGCAGGCTTCACATGTGACCATCGGATAATGAGCGAGGTACGGCGAGCGACCTCTGCAGATGCACCGCGTACCATCCTTCCAGTCTGGATCGATGTCTTGACCGAATGTGAAGCGAGGCTTTCGTTTCTTCTTTGCGACTATAATCTCCTGTTCTTTTCGTCGCGCCGCCAACTTCTGAGCATGCCTGTCGTTGACTGGACCCTTGCGGAAGGCAAGAATACGATGCAATCCAGCGAGATCCAATCCGTATGAGACCTCTGGGGTGGGTGCGACAGCGAACTGGATCTTGTACAGCTTGCGCATGTAATGGCGCACCTGCTGAAGGTATTCCGGTCGCTGGTTCTCCGCCGATCCTGTGTAGGTCAGGAATTGCCCAACGACGGAGGAAAGCCGGTCGACACGATGAACAATCGTCTCCAATTGTCTCCACTCCTCCGAGTAATTTTTCGAGACGTCCGGTGCGGAGAGGAGGATGCTCGGAAGGAAACAGAAATGCCAGCTCCGTTCCTTATGGATAGAACCGTTCCAGTGATGATGATCGCAAAACGGACAAGAACCCCCATTATTTGCACAATCGCCGTGGAAGCGAGCGTAGCAATGGTCGCATTGGACCGCGTCGGACTGGACACCAGGAGGAGGGGGGCGGACGGCTGTATTGCAGATGCAGGTGAAGTACTCGTCGGTAGGTGGAAAGTCGTCCTCTGGACGAGTGTTTTCCATCACGTCTTCAAGAATGGCCTTACCCTCGGCCACCTCATGTTCAGGACAATACCAGGGTAAACCCTTTACCCACATGTAGTGAATAGAGAGCTGGGCATCAAGCTTTTCGAAGAAGGGAAGCGTGAAGATTTGGAGGTGCGCTTCGGCATAAATTTTCCACTGGTTCATCGTCTCAAACATATCTTCGTCTGCGCGATATCGATTCTTCAACACCTGATCGCAGCGGGTTTCAAGATCCTGGGCAATGAGGGCAGTCTTGTGGATGTCTTGAATGGCGGGTATCCTGAAATCTTTCTCGGCACGAACAGAAGTCGGATGACCTCGTGGACCTTCGGTCGGGGCGCATCAGGCTCGGGACGCATCCAAGCGAGCGCTTGTCTCTCGAAATCTCTGGCCTTCGCCAGCGCAACCATGAGCCGATCATGAACCGTCCCGTCGATCGGGATATCTGCATCCATTGTGGCAAACTCTTCCAGTTCCTCAATCGTCTTCACAGGCTGGTTCATGATCCCGCGAGCACGATCTTCCCAGCTTGTTCCAGCGCGTTGCCGCGCCTCCAGTTGCTGTATCTGCGGATTATCCGAGGGCAGGTTGCAGCTCCGCGCGCGCGTCAGAGGTCGCGCACTTCATCAAGAAGAATCGGGGTGCCGCTGTCGTCCACCTTGGTCTCCAGCTCCCGCATCAGTTGTTCCCTGTCGACGATCTTCTCAACTTCCAACAGTTCCTCGAGCAGAACGTTAAGCGACGACCCGTCGACGAGTACCCGTTTGCACTCCTCGATGAATTCCTCGCGATCGGAAGCATGATGGGTCGAATTGAGCAGAGCGATACACCGCCTTTTCATATCCTCCGCAGTCTGCGCCAGGCCTTTGAGAGAGCCGATCTCGGGACAATCGAATCCAAGCGTCTCGACTTCACGTAGCAATGCGTACAGCTCGTCCAGCCCCTTGTCGGGTCGGTCGCCTGGATCATCCGAGGGAGCGGCGGCGGTTCATTCAAGGGCGGCCGCCCGCGGGAGCGGCGCGATCGCTTGCGGCTCTGTTTCCGAACGAGGAAGGAGTTTGCGGAATCAACCCACTCGTTCGCGCGCAGAACACATTTTCGCAGCGATACGAGCTCGGGAATGGGGTAGGTGATGCGCTCGCCCTCAGAATGAAGGGCGCGGAGAGAGCGCAATGGTGGGCGCGCGCTCTCCATCAAAACCTTGGTCAGCTTCGCGCGCCAGCCCGAAGGGATCGCGGCACGCGTGGACACCTCATTCAGGGTCTCGATGAGTTTCTCATCCGAGAAGCGCTTGCGCAGTGTGAGGTGATCGGTCGGGCGTTCGCACAGAAGGTGCGCATGGTCGACGCAAGCGATCGCAGTCTTACAGCCGCAGGTGACCTGGGAGAGGTAGCAGAAGGCTTTGCAGACCGTGCACTGGTATTGGTCCTCAGGGCGGTCTTCTTCCTCAAGGATCTCCGGCATCCCCATGTCCCGTGCAGTCCGACGATCACGCAGCTCGCGTTCCGTCATTTCTTGGAGACTGTTGATTAACCTGGGAGCCGGGTAAGGTTGGGCAATGTATAACATCGGGAACTAGACATACCATAGTGCGGTCTTGATCGACTGAGATTGTTCGGTAATGGTGATGAGCAACTCGTCGTGCGAAAACACCGGAAGCTTCCTATGCTCGCGGTATCGCTGCACACACTCCCGCCCGTACCCAAGCCAATCGGGTAACGCAAAGTTGACTGCTTCGTTGAAGTTGAACTGGTAAAACCATCAGTACGATGCAGCCCTCAGGATTAACAATACTAACTCCGTGATTGAAACCAGCATGATACGACTTCGGGCACGTTATAACGAACTCGCCCGCGCGCTGGTTACACGCATACACATTGACTCCTGCATCGGTCACTCGCTTCGGATTCATAAGGGTAACGAGCTGGAACAACAAGTCCGGCTGCGCCTGGAAAAGGTCGGGAGCCTCGCACTTGATGGCGGCTTCAAACTTCTCAGCGTCGGACCCCGGGATTCCGTACCACGTCTTAGTTTCACCCCAGTGCACTTGCGCAAACTGTCAATCTCGGTGAAAGAGAGATAAAATTCGCTTACTGAAGTTGATACTATAGGTGTAGTGGTCCTAAACCAAGTTAGTATACATTTCGATCTACTCAAACGATTGGATGTGTACCTCGTTGTGCCAGCAGAACGTAGAGAAAGTCATTCCAACATAGGTCCACGGTACAGTCATCCCCGAGATATCAGATTTGATGAACCGGAGCAGGGAATCCGAGACAATGGGGATGTTGTTCAGATTCCAGGGGTCCTTGGCGTAAGGATTCAATGGGTGCGTCTCTACCGTGGGCATCGCACTGTGAACCTAGTTCAACACTTTGTTTAATGCTCCAAGACATATGTAACGTACCTGCCGTGAGTCGTGGAGTGGACATCGGCGCCGTATTCCACTTCCACGGTTTCGTCCTGCGTGTTGACAAGACGCCAAAACTCGGTCTCGAGATCGTATTCAGAGACGGTGACATTGCCGATTCGGCTGGACGTCGGGTCGTCGATCTCAAGCGCATCGGGATCTTTGACGGGCGGGTGAGATTCAAACCACACGCGGCGGAACTCTGCGTCGCGAGCCTGAAAACTCGAGAGACTGTGTTCGTCGCCTTCGTCGAACCCGTAGTCACCGCCGGTGCCAGAGAGACATGTGTAGCAGAACCACTGCTCCTTCGGAATCGTGTCTAGAGGAGGATCAAGACAAAACATGTGGAAGCCTGCGAAAAAGAAACGTCAATGAACGGACAGGAGGGGAAAGAAAAACGGACCGCAATCACATCCGTCACAGAGCAACATCTCTTCACCGCGGTTTTTCTTGTGACAGATCTCACAGCTTTGCTGGAGGGGTGTTGGAGCCATAGAAATATTCGACAGGCCGATTCAACGTACCTCGGTAATTGCTTTCACCTCAGAAGCTTTCATGTCATGGAAAACCGGTGGAGGGATCGGAGACGGAATCAGCGTGCTCGGGCCTGCTATTTTCGAACCTGCTAGAGGTGAGCACCAAAAAAAAAACTTGAGGGTGGAAAAACGGACCTTGATCATGCGAACCCATTCTCGTACTTCTGCGTGGCCTGGCGGCCTTCGTGCCGTTCGCTTTGTTTTCGCCGTCCTCGGGCGGTTCCGAAAGGGGGCTCGATGTAGATGTTAGAGGGCTGTCGGGAGGGCTAATGTCCATCAACTTGGCGGATACGGAGCGAGCACGTTTATCGTCGCCGTTTGTACCGTTTGTACCGTTTGTACCGTTTGTAGCGGTCGCCGCTTTCTTCGGAGGGGAATGCTTCTCCTTAGCCGCATTTTTAGCCTCGTATTCTTCGAACGGGAGGATGACACGGGTATAGGAGCTCTTCAGCTGCGTTGAAAGTCCAGGGATTCCATGATAACCAAGAAGTCTTCCTAGATCCGACCAAAGCTTCTTCTTGGTCACCTACGTTCCGTCGGCAGTGAGTGAGATCCCAGATGCTGGCAAAAAAAAAAACATACCACGTAGAAGCCACCAAGTTTGCGGACCTCCTTCCTCACTGATACAGATCCAGCGGCTTATTATTGATTGTGGGAACAGAAACACGAGGATTTCCCTGCTGCTGGTGCCACACGTATAGCTGCTCGAGGAAATTTATTTTCGCTCGGGATGAAGCTTCGACTGAATTGAGACGTTGCAGCCTGGTCTTGAAGCGGAAATTCTGCAGGAGATGAGTCACACGGTAAACTCGGAGAGAGAGGGTAGACGAACGGCGGTATCCGTTACAAAAGGCATCTTCCACCCGACAGGGGGAACGACCTTGCAGATGCCATGGGCATTGGCATGGTCGGAAATGGTGCGAATATAGGCCATAGGATCCTTGAATTCTTCCAAAGTGGGGTAGAATATCGGCAGTCCGGCAGCCCAAACGGACGCGGCTCTTGCGTGGTAGGGAATCAGGCCGAGGACTCGAAGTCTTGACCGTCGATAGATCCAGAATGGGCGACGGAATTATAGCGGGGGCATCGCGATACTTTTCCGCCAGGATATCCTCGGGGCTTTCGTCGTCCCCGACGGACTGAGACCTGGAACGAGTCTTGAGCGCCATTAAGGCCTCGGTCTTGGATTTGCGCGGTGCCCGGGCGGATTCGGTAGCCGGACGCGGTTCCTCTTTCTGAGGTTCAGTGTCGCTGGGGGGTTTATCGGAACCGCTCCCTCGACAGGAATGCTAATGCAGGAGTAGAATGCGGAGGTGGGTTTATTGGACTGCAGCACCTGGGAAGTGACTTTCGCAGGTCCAGGAGTAGTAATGCGAGGAGATTTTCCACGACGAGATGGAGTGGGAGTGGCGGTAGAAGGGCTGTCAAGCGGTACAAGTGGTGAAGCGGGGTGTGCAGGCTGCGATGGACTTGGTGTGGCGAAGCGGGGGGATTTGCCGCGCCTGGAGGGGGTTCCACGGGAGGGAGTGCCTCGAGGAGAAAAGCCACTCATTGAGACGATGTGGAATATTTTTTACCTGGAGGGTTGCGGAGACCCGCAAGGCCAGCAGCCGTCGTCGAAGGTTTGGTCAAGATACTCGATCCAAGTATTTCAAACTCCGACGACAACGTGGGAACCTCACTCAGCTTCATTCCACCGAATTGCTCTGAAACCAGCCACAAAGAACAACTGCATCCCATTTCTGGGCTCAACAACAAGATCCATCCCTGCATTCTCTTTATATGATTTTTCGAACGTGTCTCAATGATCCTGGCAATTGTTTCAGTGGCTGGAACGACACTACCCGAATGGGGAAACGAAGGAGGCAAAACTTCTGCGATGATCCCGACCGTCCCAACATTCAAGCTGGATAGTCCTCAGATTCAAGCCAGCAAAGGTATCTAGGTATTGAGAGGATTTTTGTGCGTCTCCGTTGCGCATCCTGGCGCATCTAGGGCCCGGGATTTACATAATTGTTTTTGATCCTTCCACGGTGATGGAGACCGCGTCGAGACCTCATCCAAGGCCCGTACGGTGATTGGGTTGAAGAATTCAAAGTCTCGCGATTCTGAACATATGTTTAGGTCGATCCCGAGAGATTATTTTTTTAGAGAAGAGAAGATCACTAGGCTCCATCTCCAGCTCCGATTCCTTATGGGTCCCAAGTTCAAACAAAGGGGATTGAGATGTTGCGGTTTCGTATGAATTATAGGTTGCTCATTTCTATGATGTGATTTAACCTACATATAAATAATTTCTAGCAACGATCATTTTTTGGCCCGAAGGTTCATGTACGATCTATCCGACACGGCGCCCCCGCCCGTCCGGTAATCTGACGTCCGGTGGCGTTCGGAAGGCCTCACCTTGAGCGGGTCTCGTCTCAGCCTCTCGCGCCTGCCTTTTGAGAGAATGCGGACCCCGGAGTCGCACAAGGCCTGGAAGATAACTCGATGTTGGTTACCAGCGACCGTTGTCTTTCCGCTCGACACGGTCCGCAAGCGGTACAGAGTCCGCCCGGGACTGCCGGCGTGTTCCCAATGCATACGAGCGGCGTTCTCAAGACGCTAGGCGAGGTCGTTGGGGGAGATGAAAGATGTTTGTCTGTTATGCGAAAGTTGGACGACGTTAGTGGGGAAAGACAGAGTAGTAGGCAGTGTTAATTATACAAGATTACATCCCATCTAGATTGTTCGAACCGTAGAAATGAGCACATATTCAAAAATCACACCGTTTGACCCGCAGATAGGTGATTTAGTTGGTGTGATCGGTCCACTCGGGCAACGGTCCAGTATTACAGTTCAAATAGCTGCTGCAACAGTGAGTCCACCGGGAAGAAGAGAAATCCACCGAAAGGACTGACCTTTCCAGACTCCAGGCCTGCTTCGCGCGCTCTCAACAACTCGGCCGCCTCCGCTCTCCAATCATGCTCCAACATTTTCCGAGCCTGTACTCGACCGAGCCTGTCTTCATGCGTTCGAGCACGTAACTGCGTGTGTATTGAGTAGGTAGGAATGCCCAAAAATAATCAGACCGACACGACCTCTCTATGGGATTCTCTGCCGCGCTCTTGATAGCGTTCACGAATCCGTCGCGTCGCCCTTGAAAACGTGATACACGTACGGCGCCGAAAGCTCCTTCAGCGGGTCGTGCTGCGTACTCCATTTCGTTCGGTCGGTCGGATCGTTCTCATCCCACTGGACAGTTCATATCGAGCGCAAATCAGCGTTGCAACGCACACAGTCACCACCGCGAGAACTGACCGAAGCGACTGGGTTCACGAACGGAATTCCAAGGCAAAGCGCGTCGTAGGGCGTCGGAGACCTGAAGTAAACTATTCCAGTACTGGCGCAAATCGTACAACGAATTTAACTCACGTTACGGGATTTCCGACCCCCACGAGCGCGACTGAGTGGGAAAGGACGTGGTAAAACTCATCCTGCGTAAATACGTCCTCAGCGTGCGCGGGCGCGATATTTTCGATGCTGGCCGACAGGTCTCCGGGCTTCAGCTTCGGCATGTCCGGAAGTTCTATCGATGCCATGACGAAGGACATTCCCGTCGCGTTGCGGCCGCGTCGAAAAAGTCTGGTTCCCACACGCGCTGTTCTGGTGTGAAGAAATTGAGGAACTTGGCGAGGATGTACGCCTGTCGCTTTCGCTCAGAGTGAGGGATGAACGGGTACCGCGAGCACTGCGCCTCGATGCTGTAACCGAGATAGCTATTGGTATGGTACTGGGCGTCGTGAGCACCGGAGTTATAGCAGATGGGTTGGATAAAGGCTCACATCCTCGGGGCTCAGCGTCCATTTCGAGCCCAGCGGGTGAGCAGCTTGTGACCAAAATGGAACGCGAAAAATTTCCAGAGAGGTATGCCTGCCGGATTTGCGGCAGTCCGCCCGCACCTCTCCTCTCCGGCGCACTGCTCGATATCTCCACCACTCGCGATGACCATTTTCACGAGATGACCATATATGTAGTAGAGGTGAAGAGCGCTCTCGATATTAGTCGCATACAGTACGCTGTATCCCATGTTGTTCAGTGCCCTAATCTGCGCGAATAATATTAAATAAACCAAGAAGTAGTTCAGAGTAACAAACCGTAGACAGCGCCCAGATGGCTCTCCACCAATATATCCCCCTTCCATGGGGATGATGAAATCAAAACTCGAGATGAGAACGACTTCCGCAAGGTCAACTATGCGGTACTTGAATGCAGTCTCGACGTACCTTTTGTCTGATTCTGCGTACAGTCTCCTCGTGCAATGCAACTAAACAATGCATAGGTCGTCTTCTGGTTCTCATTTATCCAGGTGAATTTGTGGTCGGGATATACGGGCGGGGCCATGATGTCAACATTTGCCTCCGCGGAAGAGGCCGAGGAGCAGAACCCATCCGATAGCGCTCACAAGGCCGGAGGGGTGCCTAAACCCGGGCCACTCGTCCAGAAAAAGGTCGCGAGGAGAGCGACCGACAAAAAGCAGCATAGGATGGTTTTCTGTGAGTGCCGGCTCATGGAGGATTCTGTGAAGGACGTTCGGCTCCAACCCCTAATTCAAAAAAAACCTGAATGATGATGAGGGCCTTGAGGCACTGTCGTTTTGATCAAAGGTTCCTGGCAGAATAAATGAAAGCTGGAGACATTTTTTTCCGCGCGCGCAACTTGAAGGGCGCCGCTGTCCTTGACAGCTAACGCCTCGAGGACTTTCCAAAAAAGTTCACTTGGGGTTTTTGGCATCGCTTACCGCGTTCCGACGGCCCAGCGGTGGAGCAGTGTCGAGCAGATCACTAGAAAAAGCAATTAATCACTCTGAACTTTTTTTGAAAGCGCTCTAGGGTTTCGGCGTTAGCTGGAACTAGAAAGGGGCCACGAGCCCGAGCCTATGTACGGCTCAACCGGCGTCAACGGGCACATGAAGCTTGAAGCTCTCCGGTGTCTCTAACCCAACAGCATAGGCGAAGAGGTTGCATTCCATATACTATGATATAGAGGCGAGTTGAGAGCAAGCCGAGATGTCACGGATATCGTGATGTGACTGAGCGTGTCGCAAATAGGGGCTCCCAATTCTTCCACTATCGTCGAGGTATGCAGGACTGATTCAACGTGAAAGTCCTGTATCTCACTCCCGCCTAGAGTCCGTCTTCTTGAAGCTCATTATCTCCCCCATGTTGCTGCCAAACGATACATACTGGTTCGGCTACGATATGCACTGTGTGGCTTATGATCTCGCTGGGCTCGCCTTCTTTAATTCCTGAAATGTCTACGTTGGGCTTCGGTGCTTTGCAATTGTCCCCGTTGGACTCGTCTCTTTCGCCTTGGAAATGTCCGATTCTTCTCTCGCGCCACCCTCGCCCGGTCCCACCTTCATCAGCACTCCTCCTTACTCAGCGTCTGTGGTGTATCTCCTCACCACCCTGCCCACCGATCGCCCCAAGGAATCAATCTCTCGCTCGCTCTTACTTTTGCAAAAGAACATTCCCTGGCGGCACCAGTGGCCCATCCTGCTCTTCCACGCGGAATATACGATTCGGTCGATAGCCAGGCGCAGTTCTTGGAGGGTATCCGCGACGCCGCTGCAGCAAACAACGCAACCGTCGAAGACACAGAGAAGCTACTCAAACGCATCGAGTTTGTCCACTTCAAGCACGATCTACCTGCCGGAATCCCCTGGAAGTCGACGGGTACAACCCCGTTTTTGGGGACAAGTGGCCCGGTAGGCTGTTTGAGCACGCACACGGACGACGCGCTGACTCGCAGGTGGACAGGCTACCACCACATGTGCGCCTTCTTCTCCTACAAGATATTCACGCACCCGCGCATCCGCGACCTCACCTACTACTTCCGCCTCGACGACGACTCCTTCATCCGCGAGCCCGCGTGCTTCGACCCCTCGAATACATGCACGCCACCAACATCTCCTTCTCGTTCCGCGAACAGGTCGAGGACCCAGACTACGTTACCGAAGGGATGTGGCCGTTCGTCAGCGCCTACGCGCAGACGCATCCGACATCGAACGCAGGGATGCTCGCCAATAATGGCGTGGCTACCGAACCGGCAGGCTCCCGACTACGGCAAGGAGGCGTCGTTCCCCATGTTCGGAGGGAACTTTGAAATCGTCAAGCTATCGCGGTTCCAGACGTTAGAGGCGACGGCATTCCTCGATCCTTGGCGAGCGACCCGGAGCGTTTCTATAAATTCAGATGGGGTACGTGGTGGCTTCCTCATGCTGCGGGATACTGATCACTTGTCCTTGTATGTAGGCGATGCTCCTTTGCGGAAGGCGACGGTGTACATGCTCTTGGATGTCGCCCAGGAGGTTCATCAGATGTGTGAAGTGCATATGGACACAAAGATTATTTCGTTGGTCGACTGTGATTGTACACCATATGACCATCGAGGCTCCGTTCGTAGCAATACAAGAATACTCTATTTCTATTTCTTTAGCGTCCTGAATAATCTATAGGTTGGACTTGAAACCGGGGATTACAGTTCGAACAGCTGCAAGGGTACTAAGTCCATTGAATCAAGAAACAAGCAAGAGCACCCACCTCTCCGGGCACCTGGCCCGCTTCCCGCGCTTTCAACAACTTGGCCGCTTCTGTTTTCCAGTCATGCTCCAGAATCTTTCCCAGTCTGTACTCGACGGAGCCTATCTTCATGCGCTCAAGTACATAACTGTGTATATCTTCAGCGGGGGTATCCACAAATTCAGAGCGACCACCGACCTCTCTATGGGATTCTCCGCCGCGCTCTTGATAGCGTTCACGAACCCGTCGCGGTCGCCCAGGAACACGTTATACACGTACGGTGCCGAAAGGTCCTTCAGCGCGTCGTGCTGAGTCGCCCATCTCGTCCGGTCGGTCGGATTGTTCGTATCCCACTACGCATTGATGAAGCGGAAATAATCAGCGCAACGCACACCAGCAAGTACCAGCGCGAGAACCGACCGAATGCACGGGGTTGACGAACGGGATTCCGAGACACAGCGCGTCGTAGGGCGTCGGGGATCTACACAAAAGTAAGCATATGTAAGTCGGCGTGCAAACATGCAACCGAAGTTGACGCACATTAACGGATTTCCGACCCCCACGAGCGCGACCGAGTGGGAAAGGATCTGATAGAACCTATCCTGGGTGAATAATTCTCCATCGCGCCGCCCGATATTCTCGATGCTGGCCGCCAGGTCTCCCGGCTTCAGCTTGGGGTCTTCAGGAGGATCTACAGCTGCCATGACAAAGGAGATTCCCGTCGCGTTGGCGGCCGCATCGAAAAAGTCCGGCGGCCACGCGCGCTCCTCTGGGGCGAAGTATTTAAGGAACTTAGCGAGAATGTACACCTGGCGCTTGCGTTCGGAGTGGGGGATGAACGAGTACCGCGAGCACTGCGCCTCGATGCTGTAGCCAAGGTAGCTTGTGGATGTGAGCTTCGAGTACTACGAAAACCCTCAGACACCAGAGCGGCGATATAAGAGATGGCAACTCACATTCTCGGGACTGAGCGTCCATTTCGAACCCAGGGGTGATTGGGCTGTGGCCAAAAATGAAATGCGAACAGTTTCCAGAGAGGTATTCCTGCTGGGTTTGCGGCAGTCCGCGCGCAGCTCGCCTCTCGAGACATTCCTCAAGATCCTCAGCATTGGTGATGACCATTTGGACGAGATTGGCGTATATGTGGTAGAGATGGAGGGCGGTATCGATACTGCGCGCATACAGAACGCTGTATCCCATGTTGTGCAGTGCCCTCATCTGCGCGAATAATATTGAATAAACGCAGATGTAGTTCTGGAAGTAACCAACCGTAGACAGCGCCCAAATAGCCTCCCCACCAATATATCCCCCTTGCAGAGGGTACATGAAATAATGACTCGCAATGAGGACCACTTGCGCGGCAGGTCAGCGAGTTCGCATCTGAACGCAACCTGCCCTTGGCGTACCTTTGTCTGATTCTGGGCACAGTCCCCACGCGCAATGCAGCGAAACAACGCATGCGATGTCTTCTGGTTCTCATTTATCCACGCGTATTTGTGGTCAGGGTACACGGTCGGCGCCATGATTTCGACATTTCCAGCCGCCACAGAGACGTCGTCGGTTAGAGGTGCGGGGGCGGTGTGCTTCAAGGTGGTGCTACTCTGCCAGAGAAAGAGCGAGAGGAGAGCGAGTGACAGCAAGAACACAGTGGCGGTTCTTTGAGAGTAGCGTGGCATGAAGGACGGAGAGAAAGCCATTCAGCCCCTAGCCGATCCAAGACTCCACCCATCTCCACCCATCAAAATTCAGTTCAGGGACGCAAGGAACAATTTGACCGAAGAAATTTGTTGAGGTCGCATAAGTGTCGGTCATTGGTATGAGGTCGCATAAAAGAAGGTAACCCGAAGTTAGGCAGGATTTTGAGTAGCTTCAGTAGTATTTATGCCCCAAAATCGGCCAACGTTTTTTCCGCCAAGGTCAGAATGTGGTGCATGCCAGCATCTGTTGCGTAAAGGATATACAATAATTTTGGTCGACGTTGGCGGCAGTGAGAACAACTTGTCACGGCGTGACCAATGATCAAGAAACGAACTCGTCCGCAACCCCGGTCCGCGAAAAATCTCCCGAGGACGAGGTTGCACCGGTAGGACAGGATGAAGGGACGGGGACGAAGCAGGGTGCGCTTTGAAATACCACCCGCAAAGATTCCCGTCCAAACTGACCTGCTCTGCAGTTTGGATTTAAATGATCTAATTGAGCTGCGCAAGCTCCGCAAGGCGCGGCAGGGGATCGATGCAGCAAAGTTGAACAAGGGCGACGCGCGGAAGAAAAAGAAGCGGCCGAGGGAGGAGGAAGAGGCCGAGCAGGGTGGGTTGAGGAAAGGTGCGGCGATTCCGGAGGACGAGGAGTAAGTTTGTTGGTTCCACTTGCTCGGAGTGAGAGAAATAATTTATTCAACCAAATAGGGACGACGAAGAGCGCGATGCTAGGGCCCGACGCGTTGTCCGGAACAACAACTTTACGCAGCAGACGAATGCGCTCGACGTCGACAAGCACATGTTCGTGCCCTTTCCGAACCCATAGCTGACTGAGCTAAGGCGCGCTGATACAGGATGGCGTACATCGAGGAGAATCTTAAGGTCCGCGGGAAACCGCGCGACGAGGACGAGAAGAAGGGCCCGGCCGACCCGCAAGAGGCGCTGTACCAGATTGCCGACAGGTGGAAGGTGGAGAAGCAGAAGCCGACCCCGGACGACGGCAGCGTCACAAACAGCATGTCCATGCTTACTGCCATCCCGGAGGTCGATCTTGGGATGGAGTCTGTCTCATTTACATTGCGTTGGCATTAGCCATTTGCTGACCCGCTCGACTAGCACCCGGCTGAAGAACATCGAGGAAACAGAGAAGGCGAAGCGTGTCGTCGCTGAAGGCCGACAGAACAGCGCAAAAAGGTCAACAATGACGAGGAACACCTCGTTGCGTCGCGCTGTGCGTTCCCGATCCTTTCCCTTGTTCCTGTGCAAACACCCGCTAACCATCTACGTAGTCTACCGCCCGAACCTGAAAACCAAATCGGACGCCGACATCCTAGGGACGCGAAACTCGAAGCAATGGGGATGCCCGTGCAGGACGACCAGCCGCGCCGGACGAATGAGGCGGCGCGCAAATGGCGACGGATGAACTTGTGAGTAGCTCTCAATTCTCAACGTCGGTATACTGATGCTCTCGTCCAGGTCATGGAACGTTTCAAGAAACGATGCGGAAATGACGAGTGGCCCTTAGATGTAGCGTTTGTCTCAAACGCAGATTGTATGTAGATCGTACGTGTATTTTAAAAACTTGTTTATGGTTTGTGGTGAGCGCAGCTCTAAGTAAACGCTATTTCGTTTTTTGAGGGTCTTGGTACCCCGGAACGCACCCAGAATGTCATGCAGCAGCACGCTTTCTACATTGGGATGCGAGGCGTTGAGCGTCCCGATTTAGGTGATGCGATGCAGATTATTTAGCCGCTCCCTACCCGAGTACTGCCCTAGATTTGCATGAACTCGACTCCGGTCTCCCAGTCCGTTGTCAATCAACCCCAAAAAAATGGAATCCCTAGACAGACTCCAAGTTTCTATCTCAACCATCACTTGTCCTCAAGGAATCAAATGTCGTTCCAGGCCGTTTCAAAATAAATAGTGCTGCTGCTCACAAACTTCGTCTTCACCCTCCAGTCCCCAATGTCTGCCCCGAACCCCAACTTCATCACCTTCAAATTCTCCGGGCACGAAGCCGACCATCCGCGACTCGAGGGTCACGGACCCATGGAACCAGACGGTGCTGACGGTGTCGAGCACCAAGAAGGAGAGCACGCTGCACAATATGCAGGGGCAGGTCTTTGCGCAGATCGAGGAAGCACTCGCTTCCCCGGGTGCGGTATCGCGGCGCGGAAGTAAAATCGGAGGACTTCCTACCATTGGAACGCAAGTCGATGTATGTGTCCGACATTACTTACGCGAGCTCAGAAAAGCGACGCTGAGCATTCCGAACGCTATCCAGGATCCGAGGCATGACGCTGGAGGGCCAAACTTACGGTTGGAAAGGGTCGCCGGACGGAATGTCGGTGGGCGTAAGTTACAGTATTTTATCCTCCTCGTCGTTTCGTTCAAACATACTAAGTTATATCACCCCTCGTCCCCCGACAAATGCCTGGCATACTGGCATAACGAGGACCACGTAATCTTCTTGGAGGGCCTCTCCGCACGTCTGCCAAACTCCCGGTCTGCTCGACCTGTGTCTAATGGCAGTCTTCCTCATGAACTGCGGCTCGCAATTGGAAGAGCACGGCAGCTCTGGCCCCAACCTCTGGTTGGTCGGCGCGCTATCTGCAATGATAAACTCGGCTTGAGTATTGAGAGCGTCCATTGCTAATTATTACAAGAGAAAGTGTACAGATATAATAAATTATTGCGGTGAATGTAGAAATGTGAATGTGGATCATGATTCGATTACTCACGCGGGGGACCAGGGACCGGCCGCCCCCAATATCGAGGGCCGATTTTTATGAAAACCGCGAGCCCAACTGCGACTTTCGCGACATCGAAACAAAGTACGCTTTCCGCGAGCCGACGAGGAACGCCGCGGCCGCGAGGCCCGCAAACGCCCACCGAACGGGGAAGATGCGTTCAAAACTGATATAATAAATGATCAGTCACCCGAAAAGAAAGTCGCCCCAGTCCGAAACACGCACCTCTGCCTCTCGAAGAGCGGGCCATTCGTCCACGAAGCAAAGTCCACGAGGACGAGGAACGGCGCGGCGCTGAGGAAGAAGTGGTCGCCATCGAACGGCGTCGTCAGGCCCGCCACGGCAAGCGTGCGCACCCAGACGACCAGCACCGGCGCAGCGAGCGGGAGGAGCCACGTCATGAGCAGCAGCAGATGCATGCTGTGGTTGTGGTTGTTCCCAATGTGCGCCGGCGGCCGTGCGGGCCTGCGCGGTTTCGGTCCGCTGTCGTCTCGCCTCCCGCCGGAGTAGGGGGATGGCGACGGTGTCGGGGATCGACGCGATGTGCGCGGCGTGCACTTGCGACGCGGCGCAGTTGTACAGGTGTATGATCCAGCAGCCGAGGAACGCCACCTGCCACGGCACGAAGAGGAAAATGAGGAGAAAGATGAGGCCCATTGAGATGACTGTGCTCCGAAGGACGCTCGTTTCCTCGCGGCGTCTGTAACAGAATCAGCATAACGAGGAAACAACCAATGGGAACAGGAACGTACCGTCTAAATCCAGCTCTCCCGAGTTTCCCGAGAGGCCAGAGGAGTGCTTGCAGCACCCACCAACTGAGGCATACGAACCCCGTCGAGATGAGCAGCAAGTAGCGGCGCGATGGCAAAGAACAGCGGCTTCCCCTCTATTCCCCAGATAAAAATTCTCTGGAAGTGGCACCACTGACAACACGACAGAGCACAGAAGCAACCTCCGCAGCGGTTTCCCCGTGAATGATGCCAGCGACTCCGGTACGGTGGGAATCGGTGTAAGTCCTGCCGCTGCAAACCCTTGAATAACTGCGCAAGAACATAGTAGGGACACTTACGATTGACTTCGCTCCCCCAGGCCTGGAACAAAATCACCGCCACGACGCCAACCGCCCACGTCGGGAGGACCGTGAAATAGCGCGACGCCCACCGACCAAGTGTAGCAGGCCAGTCGATGCTAAGGGCGAACCCCACCAAATCCGACTTGCAGCCCAGGGAGCCGGACGAATATACGGTGAATCGGAGCCCGGGGGGTACAGTGTTCTGGGAGCGGATGTGTGGCGCGGCGGCGTGCGTGTGGAGGAGGATGCGATGTGTGGGGAGGACGGTCAGCGGGAAGTAGTGCGTTTCGGAAGGGTGGGAGGTGTGCACGAGCAGGGGCGCGAGGAGAGGATCTACGATTTAAGGTTCAGCAGGGTAGATGCGATACTGCGTAAATGTGCCTACCAGCGCAAGGTTTCTCTGATATTCGGTGGTGGGGAGTGAGTCGATAGACGACCAGAGTATTTGAGACTAGATTCGAGAACTCGAAAGACGCGTGCAACGCTCCGAGGTCCGCCAGCGGGACCGAGACACGTCCCAATAGCAATTCTGTGAAAAAACATTTTATTATCGACCTGCCGCGGCGGAGAAGAGAAAAAACTTACGCAACGTCCCAACACTACTCGTGAACGGCTCATCACCAACGAACCCACCCGTAATCCACCCCGCTCCCTCCCCACCCTCCATCCTCACCCCAACCCACTTCGCCGTCCCCCCCAGCGGCACGTGCGCCTCAAACAACACAATCCCCTCCGACTCGTCCGACCCCTCCTTCGGAATCGGAAACGGCCGCCCCAGGACGGGGCTCGGCATGAGCTTCAGCACGTCCGGCTCCAGCGCACTACACCGCACCTCGTCGACGCCCAGCCCGCCGCACTTGAACACCTCCGCCTTGAGCGGGGGGCGCCTTTTGCGGGCCCACGGGCCCAATAGAGCCTTGCGCCACCAGGAGCACGAACTTCGCGCTCGCGTTCGCGGCAGCGGCAGCGGCGGGGAGGGCCAGCAAATACGTGCGCGCCCCTCGCGGCTGCCTCAGCACCAAATGCATCTCCGCCGGCAGCCTCTCCGGCGGCCCCAGCGCCGTCGCGTCGTGTGCGTCCGGTAACGGGAGCGGCCGCGGCAGCGCGTGCCCGTCGCGCAGCCAGCGGTCGAGGATCAGCGCGCGCCCCGCGGGGGTGTCCGCCGCGCCGAGCTCGAGCGCCGCGCGCGCGACGCGCCAGCGCACCTGGTGGCACCACACCATCTCCTGGTGCCCCACGCCCGTCCACGCGCCCTCCAGCGCGCTCGAGAACACCGTCCTCCGGAACGGCAGTTCTGCGTGCGCCAGCGCAGGAAGCGGGAGAACACACGCCTCGGACGGGATCATCATGTCCGTCGCGCCCCCGCACAGACTCACAATCGGTGTGCGGTCGCTGTGCAGCGCGCGCGCGTTCCGCGCATACAGCGCGTCCACGCGGGCGTCGAACCGCGCCGGGGGCAGCGTGTGCGGCGTGCTCATCGTCAGTATCGCTGCGATCTTGGTGCCTATGTCGGAGTCGCTGAGCAGCGCCGTCGCGACGATGCCGCCCATCGAGTGGCCGAGGACGATGACTGAGGTGCCGCCCGGGTAGAGCGAGAGGATGTACGCGATCGCGCGGGCGGTGTACGCCGTCTGTGCTTCGAGCGTGGGCCCATGGAACGCAGAGAGGTCCTCATTGAATTCCACTGTACTTTCCATCAGTACAACGAATTATTTAGCTAGACAGAGGGCCTACCAGCAAAGAAATCGAGCGGCTTCAAGTGCGCGGCGCGCGTCTTGAACTCGGCCGCGACGGAATGCGGCGCGTCGTAGTACTGCCTCACCGCCGACGACGCGATGGAGCGCACCTGCCGCGACGAGCCCGCGTTCCCGGGTATGAACAGCACGGGCACACCGTTCGAGACCTTTTCAATTCCTACTCGTTAAATCGTCCACTGCTGGAGTTCAGGCATCGAAACATACGTGCGTAGCCTCCCACCCCTGCCCATGCCCATCGACCTCGCGGTACAGCCAGAGCGAATACCTCTTTGCGAGCGGGGTCCACGTCACGTCGAACTCCGACTGCAGCACATAGGAGGGGTACATGTACGACATGCGGCATCCCTGCGGGGAGAGGCTGCGCGCCGTGTCCACCGTCGTCGAGTAGAGATACGCGACTAGCAGCACAGAGAGGAGCGCGATGGTCCCGGGTACAAACCGCATAGTCGGTCGACGTGGAGAACAAAGTTTACTGTATCAAGCTCGTTGCTCGCGCATCGTCGTCGTTGTGCGAAAGAGCTTATAATAAATTGGGCGCTTCTCACACAAATGAATTAGAGCAAAAAAGGGATCCATTATTTTCAGCGCGCAACGTATCCACAAGTCGTCTTATAGCGTGAATAGAAAATTTAAACATTGGATTGAGGGAGGTGTACGAGGGGGAGAGTGGTAGCATGACGTGGTAGAATAACAAGAAACAAGCGCGTGCAACATCTAATCCTCTGCCGGTGCATCCGCAGCCTCCTCCTTGGCGTCGGCGGGCTTGTCGGCTGCGCAGTAAAAGTTAGGGGATGACAAGTATATTGTGATAGCGGAACTAACCAGAGTCTTGCATATCCGATGTCCAGAGGGTGAGGTTGTCCCGGAGCAGCTGCATGATGAGGGTTGAGTCTTGTAGCTCTCTTCTGATAGCGTGTCGAGCTCGGCGATGGCATCGTCGAATGCTTGCTTTGCGAGGGTGGCATGCGCGGTCGGGCGAGTTGAGGATTTCGTAGTAGAAGACGGAGAAGTTGAGGGCAAGACCGAGGCGGATGGGGTGTGTCGGGGGGAGCTCAGTGACGGCAACGTCGGATGCAGCCTTGTAGGCCTCAAGAGACTTGTCGGCGCTGTCCTTCCGCTTATCACCGGTTGCGAACTCGGCAAGGTAGCGGTGGTAGTCGCCCATCCTGAGAAAAGCATAATTGTTAGCAACCGAACAGTGGCGTGGAAAACGGGGGCTTACATCTTGTGGTAGAAGACCTTGGACTCGCCAGAAGCGGCCGAGGGGATGAGGTGCTTGTCGAGGACCTCGAGGATGTCCTCGCAGATCTTGGCAAGCTCCTGCTCGATCTTCTCTCTATACCCCTTGATCATGGAGACCTGGGCCTCATTGCCCTTAGACTCCTCCTTCTGCTCGATGGAGGAGACTATTCTCCAGGATGCACGGCGGGCGCCAATGACGTTCTTGTATGCGACGGAGAGGAGATTACGTTCTTCGACGGTGAGCTCCTGGTCGGAAGAGGCGACGCGCTTCATGTTCTCGACCATTTCTGGGGCGCGCGATAAGCTGGTGGCGTCAAACAAAGAGTAGAAATGTACCTTCGTAACGCTCAGCCTGCTCAGCGAGCTTGGCGAGGTAGACGGAGTCTTCGCGGGAGTCAGGCATCTATGGAGACGTGTCAGGGCGCGTTTGACGCGTAAGGCGCGTTGAAGACCTACGTTGGTGTGAGGGGGGTGGGGTGGGGTGGAGTGGTTGAGCTGACGAGGACAACGATGAGCTCGCTGTAGCGGACGACGGCGGGACTACTTACGGGGTGGGTGGGTGGAGTGCAGGTGACAGTAGAGAACAGAAAGATATAAATCCAAAAGTGCACCCCAAACAAATAAGGCATAACACCCTAACCCTTGCCCTAGGGTACATTACGTACATGTGAGGATGATGTAACTCGATAGCGCCCGTGTACGCGTACACCACCGCGTTGGAGTCTTGTGGGTAGCGCTGGCGACCAATTTCTTTTATCCAGCTCGCTGCGACGAGCAACGAAAATATTCTCTCTCTTCACCCCCCCACCTGAATTCACCCAAAATGGCATCAAGACGTTTCACCGTACCCTCTGCCCTGTTATTCGATCATTGATTCAAATAGCCGCGCACCAGTCACCATTCATCCCCCTGTTCAACAAACAGAGTCAGCTTCGACGCAACCCTGAACAACCACCGTCTTATCGCGACTTGATGCATCTCATCAGATGAATCTCCATTTGTCTGTCTCCAAATGGATCCAATGGAGCGATGTCTATGACGGCCGCTTGTCTTGATCTTGATTGCCAGAACTTGCCAGAACACTTAATATTTTTCGCGCTCTTCTGTTCCCTCTGGGCAAATTTTGGGACCTGTTTCGCTCATACCACGTAAAAAAAGAGCCAGAAGCAAGACGCCGAAATCTTTCCTGCCTTCGAGAAGGTTGCCTCGCGGTAAATGCACAAGGTTGGCGCGGTGGTGAACCAGCTTTTTTTTCGAGATGCACGCTCCGTCCGGTCGAATTCGACGTTCCAATAAATTTCCGTAGAATTCACTCGGAATCGCACACCCTTGCCCGACTCGACTGATTTGACTTTGCTGCGCGTGCACTGACGATCTGACTGGGGCCTCCCTCAAACCCTGGGCCAATTTATTCGGGCCCGGGACGGCATCACCGCATTTCCGCGAAGGTTTCACTGTTTCAGACAACCTCTGCCCCGGGCAGCTGCACCTGCATCATAGAACTCGGGCGTTGCCCACTTCCAAGCTTGGACGGCACCTGATCACACTTTCGCCATATTCATACTTTGTCCGGAAACTGCATACACGGTCTATGTATGTACATATGTATTGCCTCGTTCCGTTCACATATTTAGCCCACCACGAAGATGGAACGACCCAGATTCCATTCTATGGGAAGGTAAAGTATCCTAGTATCTGTCGTGTTTCATTTCATGTTCACTCCGAATCAGACTCAACGGTTCAATTTAATGTCCGTCGTATCAGATTGTGGGCACTCGAAATAACTTCTGCGGTGTCGTGGCACTGCAGCTGGTGGCGGCATATATAGATCGGACTTGGATGCGGCGCAAGGAAATCAAACAACGCATCATGGCTCGCTGGGGCCAACTTCCAATGATATCATTTCCTGTCCACTACTCGGAATCACGCATGCTGTGCCGAGGCGCATCGTAACTTCCATTGTTGCCGCGAGAAGCAACAAACCGAACATATTTTGAACCAATCTTCATCTTCACGCTTCCTCAATACCATCAAAGTAAGTAGAGTAGAGACGTCTGGCGTCCCCGTTAATTTTGTCCGGAATCTCTCAGCCGTCCGTCCCGAAAACCCGACACTCATCACGCGTTTACGCTTGAAATAACAGTAGGGTATGTTTAACTTTCTTCCCATGTTCAACGCTCGACGCGACTCACCTACACCCCCATTTCAAGCATTTGTTACACAAACCTTGAGTGCAAAACATTTTTGCAACAGTCAAGAAACACTTGAGAATGGTCACAGCAACATCTCACAAACATTTACAGAAAACATCTCGCTGAAAAGGTCCTAACAATGTTAGTTCAACATTGTCTAAACATCGAGAGTCAAAAAATGCTTCAGGAATTGACGATTTTTTGTTTGAAAAACGTTGAGCGGTGACCATTTTTGAAATGTTTGAACCGAACGGCGGTGTAGTGAGTCACTATCCGAATTTCCGTGACCGTTCACACCTCCGGCGCCGCTCATATTTGATCTCCCGAGATAATATAAATAATTGGACGGTGCAACCATCGACGAAAACTTCTAGAACTCGCTCGGCGTCCCGCACGTCGCTCGCTTTACATAAAGATCATTCGCCGGAGTGTTGCCCCACGCGTCGGTGCATTTGACTCCGTGCGAGGTGCAGAGCGACAGGCTTGGCCCGTCTCTGGCTATGTTTCAAATTGGTGCACATACAGTGTATCCCGCCTTGGAGCAGTCCGTAGATCAGCGAAACGACATCCACTCTATTTCGGTCCTGGACGGTGCTACGGTCCACCATTTCGCCCTTCCATCTTTTGTTCTGTTCGACAGTTTCAACTGCCATACACGATTCCAGGAGATGAACGCAAAGAATTCCTTGATCATGGGAAATCTATCCCGGTATATAAGTTATAATCATCTGGTCTCTGCTTTTCAGTCCTCTTTCTCCGTCTTACCCACATGCGATTCCCAGCTTTAATTTTCAACCCTATAGTCAGGGTTTCCACCATCCGAACTCTCCTTTCTGTGACCCTTTGGGTGATCACAACATGTGTGTGGGAGCTCTCGACCGGCAGCTTGACCACCGGACGGGATATAAGACTCTTCCGAATGCTCCTGGGACTCGTATGCTTAATAGCTGTCCATCACATCGCAGTGTACGTGACAAAAAACATGATTGCCCCCCTTTGATGATTCCTGAAATGCAGGCTTTTCGCAAACCAAAAACTGCTCGCCATCATTGATTTGTTTTTGAACATCTTGGAAATTATCTGTCAGTATATCCTCCAAGGGTATCGAGTCTTTCATTAAGAAGCTGCTCATATTTTCCAACTCAGACACGATAATAATGATGCTAATGGATCTGAGTCTGGGCATCTTATTATTCCTCGTCCTGCTCACAGCAACAGCAATATTCCGCATAGCTACACTTCGAGCATCACCCGACCGGTTCTGGCGCCAGAAATTCGCATTCCTCGGCTGTTGCTCCCCCACAAATCCCCCATATACGCCATGGAGCATTCTACTTAATCGCTCGTTGAGGAGACCACTAGTCAGGTATTGTGTTGTTTATATTGAGCACCTTGAAGCTTATTCGACCCAGAGGAGAGTTTGTTGGCATAATCATTTTGCGTGCAGTAATTCTCAGCGGCATCTTCCTCGTAATTCCCGTTGTCGCCTTGTATTTAATCATTGGCGCTCCACTTCAAGCCTCTATACAGACACTCACATTTACCGACCGATTGGGGCAGCCGCTGCCGGACATAGATGACTCGGTATATGCACAGAAGAATGCTACTATCGCCATCGTACGTGACTGGTTATCAATTAAATGCATTCTCCCTCAGCCGTTATAGACTGGTGGGAACGATTTCGCAGTAAATGTCACAGTGTTTGCCACAGTGCTTAGCGAGGACAGTAGCGATAATGTTGCCATTGCCTGTCCGTCTGTGGTGGCAAGTGATGAATGGGCCCCTAGAGGTTGTGTTCAATGTCCTATTGCAACATGTACGTCTTCTGCTTTCTCTTATTTTCTAGGCATCGAATACTCGCACATAGGTCCTGTGAGCTGGAACCAAACCATCAGTATCACAGCCTCATTCACATTTTCCCCCCAAAACGCACCACCCCTCATTTATATTATGCCCGGACAAGGAGATGTGTCTGACCTACTTGCCTTCACCGATCCTATTCCCATTCCTCTTGGCTCCCAGTTACTTGCAGTAATGACATGGACAAGTAGGGAAATCATTCCAAGTGTATCATCTCTGCTTTTGGCGCCATTCAACGTGTGTATCTCAAGTCAGATATGTTGCCGTTTTAAACTAATATACCATTAGTCATTGCGACTTGTGCAACACATGGAACTCTACACATTGTTAAATGCAAATTATTTGGAAAAACCTACACCCTTCTTGTCCACGGTAGTAATTGTGCAACGGCAAACAGAGCCGACGAAGTGGGTGCAAGAGAGTGCCGCCACCCCACTGGACGGAATATCCACAGTTGGTGGATTGTGGACTTTTGTTGAAGGTGTATTTGTCCTATTTTTTGGTGCAAATGTTGTCTACTTTGCTTTCGGTCGGTACAAAACCTCTTCATGGGCTGCTGGGCTAATTGACCATTTACCAGGACGACGACCACTCACCGCTCTGGGAATCCTCCATTTTTTTCAAAGTCATAGTCTCCTTAAGAAATGGCATGAAGACTTCCCCAATCTATATGACGAGGGTGGTCACCCCGGAGACACATCAGCCGGGGTTGTTGCATTTATTCGGGAACGTCTAGTGGATTTCAATACTGTTGAAGTCCAGGACAAAAAGGATGTCATCAGTGATGATATTGAGGCACAGAACAGCATGCAAGACAACAGTGTCTGCCAAGAGGTCCAGCTCAATTGCGTGCCCCACATGCCTCGTGACCTCGAGAGGGACATTCTTTTAAATCCTGCAGACTGCGAGAGCTTAAATGCTTTGTCTGGACCCAATAAATCCCAGGAATATCTCATCCGTGCAGGCTATCAACTCGATGATTTACCCTTGACCAACTAGTGTACTTATCAGGGGAAAATGTTTGAAATAGGTTGGGGAGGAGGGTATTCTCAAGTTCCAAGCTAGACATCTGTACGTAAACATATTGCATATTCCTAGATCAATGTGATATCAGTCTAAATAATTCATGTCACGTACATTCATTCTTGCTGCATAGTGGGTCCAATATGCAATGTTACTGTCCTCGCATTGTTATTATATATATATATTGGCTTTTTGACATAGTCTCAGTGGACCAGGGTAAGTGTAAGGGCAACCTTAAGCTCGGCGCGGGGCACGGAAACTAGCGGGGGAATCTGAAGAATAAATATAGGTACTAGAATACAGGAGCGGAAATACTACGCACCTAGCGGGGGAATCCGAAGAGAAGAAAGGATGAGGATTCTCACGCTAGGCGAAACCTTATATACTAATTGGTAACTACCCAGTAGCACGTGTCCGGATGTATCTACAATGATCGCGGGCCTGATCGCACAACACGTGCCAGCGAGAGCAGACAGATGTCTCGGGTGGTTTGGCGGTCGGATAGAAGGGTGCAGAAGTATCCGGAGCGCCGGGCGGGAAACCATCCGAAGTGTCCAGAGCCGGTCCGGATGGAAAAGCGTCTGAAGCGGCCGAAGCGGCTGAAGCATCCAGATCGGGTCCGGATGGGAAACCGTCCGAAGCGGCCGAAGCGGGGGTTCCCCTGACATCACCCCCCCCTTGGAATACGGCATCCTGACGTATAAAGTGGATGGTCCTATCGCGCCTCCGGAAGGACAGCAAGTCAGGGGCGGCCGAGGCTATCCGGCGAGGAGCGTTGGGGTAGCGGTGGTAGTAGGCATTGATGGCGTCCTTGGCGAAGACATCAGAGTGCTTTACCCACTTATCGTGCTCCGGACCATAACCTTTCCAGTGCACCATGTACCAGAGGCTGCCGTACCGGACCCGTGCTTCGAGGATCTCGTCAACCTCCCACCTCTCGTCTCCATCCGTCCGGAGGATAGGTGGGGGCTCGTCGTTCTGGGGTCGTTCGGGGAACGGGTCCAGCTTTGCAAGCTCGAGTTTCACTACCGGGAAGACCGTGTGGAGCTGGGAGTAGCGTGGGGGGAGCTCGAGCTTGTACGCGCCTTTTCCCACAACCTGTATGACCTTGAAGGGTCCGAGCCGCTTGTCTGAGAACTTGGGAGACGGGTGCGTCGTTTTGATGTCGGATGCATCCACCCAGACTCGGTCGCCTACCTTGATCTCCGGTGCGGGTACGCGTTGGCGATCGTAGTACAGCTTGAACTCGTCTTTGGCTTTGACGAGTGTGGACTTGGCTTTGGACACTCCAGCAGCGATCCGGTCATGGAACTCATTGACCGATTCGTTGGCCGAGCACATTCCATTAGGCTCGAACCCCATCCGAGGGAGCCGGCCGGTGTCTGTCATGAACGGCACCTGCTGCATCGAGGAGTGGACGTGGTTGTTGTAGGCGAATTCGGCCGCCGGTAGGAGCTCATCCCAGTTGTCCTGTTTGTAGCTGTCATGAATCACCCGGGTTCTACTTTTTCGCGCGACGCGTCCGTATGGATACAGACGCGTCTTAGCGACATGGGACTCTCATGACCACCACGTGACCTTCTCACGGTTGAAACCCGGCCTCGGATTCTAAAGCCGCAGACTCAGGGAGTCTGCGCCACGGAATACAGAAGACGTTAGGGACTAGGAACCCGTACAGACAGATTCTAGTCCCCGGACGCACCAAGGGCTGACACAGGAGAGTACACGGAGTACAGGAGTGGTTGCAAACCCGATCGAGGTTTGAACCACTGGAGACGATGACACTTAGGACTAGGAAACCCGAACATCGGGTCTCCTAGGCCCACCGACACCACGGAAACCAACACAAAGGAGTCCAGGAGCATCAGCATTAATGCTCCTTAACGCTACGTTGCAGGAACTGATCGCGACTGACCGCGATCACTTTAATTTATTAGAAGCCTATATAAGCACAGTAGAATCTCCATGTACAGTAGATTCTACCTCGTCTAATCTCAGGCTTCTACCTTGGCTTGACATAGGCATTGTCTCCACCCTGCCCCGCTTCCCTCGCACCGTACTACGGGTTGTATCCACACCTCGGGTTTTGTACCTGAGTGGATATCACACCCTCTTCGACTCGTTCCGGGTTCCGCCTCGCATCCCGACCTACGACATACGGCCTCCTAGGGAGGACGCC
This sequence comes from Mycena olivaceomarginata, assembly GCA_029378375.1. Lineage (NCBI taxonomy): Eukaryota > Fungi > Basidiomycota > Agaricomycetes > Agaricales > Mycenaceae > Mycena > Mycena olivaceomarginata. The sequence goes on along the minus strand of JARKIC010001753.1, from coordinate 55,808 downwards.
GTACGACTGGTCCTACTGCTCGGGGAACACACGAGCTATTAGCGTCTATCGGGTTTCTCCTGGTTGGGGTTCTCGCCGGGTTACTCGCTGTTTAGCCGACCCAGAGGCCGTTGCTGACAGTAGCTCGTGAAGATACGGACGAACTGTTCGAGCTCCTGGTTGACGCCTGGCCATCGGTCTGCGGGTGGTAAGCGGTGGAGGTAGCGGGCTCAATACCAATGAGGCGCCACAGTTCTCGGGTGAACTCAGCAATGAACTGTGGACCCCGGTCGGAGATGTACTTCCGGGGGGTTCCATGGTGCCTCCACACGTTCCGGTAGTATAACCAGGTGGCTCTGACTGCTCCGAGGCTGGTGTGGCACTCGTTGAAGTGGGCCCGCTTACCAAGGACGCCATGACCACATCGAACCCGTGCGCCTCCGGAAGCTCGACTATGAAGTCCACCGAGACAGTGTCCCAGCGCTTGGCCAGAATCTCGGTCGGATGAAGCTCACCGTGGGGAAGTCGCCGAAACGCCTTCGTCCGGTTACACGGGTCGCAGGTTCCGACATACTGACTGGCGTGTCGGAACAACTGGGGCCACCAGTAGTTCTGGGAGATTAACTCCAACATCTTGAAGCGGCCAGCGTGTCCGGCGACCCGCGTGTCCTGGTGCTGCTCCATAATCCAGTGTCGAAGGTCCTTATTCCGTGGTACCACAATCTTACTGCGAAACAGGAGCAATCTGTCCGAGATCTGCCATTCGGCCGAGCGGGGAGAGGGGGCCTTCCGGTTCTTGAGGAGCTCCCAGGCAACAAGCGCAACGGGGTCCTCAAGTTCCGGCTCGGTCTCAAACACCTTCCGGACATCGCGCAGGAGGGGAACCTCGGGTCCATCAACCGCCATTTCCTCCATCACCTGGATCCGGAAGAGCTCCGGCCGAAGGAGCGTAACATCCGAGTTTTTGGATCCGGCGCTGTGGTCCGGACGGCGGGAGAGCGCATCCGGGCGGCCCATGAGGCAACCCGGCTGGTGGAACAGGGTGAAGTCGAACCGGGAGAGGTACAGGGACCACCTGGCCTGCCGCCGGTTCAGCTTCTGGGACTTCTGGAAGTACTCCAAGTTCTTGTGGTCCGTCCAGATCTCGACCGGGTGCTGCACGCCTTCGAGGAAGTGCCGCCACTCCTCTAGGGCTCGGACGATCACAAGTATCTCCTTGTCGTGGATCACGTAGTTTCATTGGACGTCGTTCAAGCTCTTGGAGTAGAAGGCTACGGTGTGATGTGTGAATAATGTTTGCCTTGAAGTACGAGCAATACACTTGAAAGATTGTCGAGCGAATAGTGAGAAAATACGCGGATAGACAAAGAAGGGATAGCCGGCCCGGAATGAGTCACATGCGGAACCGAAACGGGAGTCACACTGAGTCACATCAAGTCATACATCCGGGGCCTTGTTATGAGTCGGGAAAAGATGACTCACATGCTGAAGTATATAAAGGGCCTCAGTTTTTACAGTAGAGACCGACCCCCCCCTGTATTCAAGTACTGCTTATATAAGCTTGTGCTACTAAATCGCAAGTGTGCTGCAAGCCGAACCAAATACCGACACTGCAAAGAGTTTAATCTATAAGACTACGAAAGTTAGTCAAGTACCGCCAAATCCGCAGAACAGCTGTTGTTTGTGCTTGTTTGACAAGCACCCTCCGAAATCTCCGATTTTCCGCTGTCTGTTTGTTTCTGAGAATTCTTTGAATAACAATTGGTTGGAGAGCCTTATTGAACACCTCAATTTCTTTCGAACAAAGTCGCTTCCAAAGAGATTTTAGGGGAACAAATATTCCACTGCACAACGGGACTCCACAAGACCTTTATTTCCCTTCAAACGCTCTGAAGCACGCCGGCAAGTTCAAGGGAATGGCAATCATCTTGGAGGAGCATCGGAAAAGGGGTGATCTACTTATCTCCGAGACGGTGTTGAAGAAGAAGAATGCCAAATGCCCGAAGTTCAAGTGCTCCGATCCGAATTCTGGGACCTGCTGCATGCGTCGTATGCTGTTCAATCAGCCCGACTTTGCTGCGGTCAAGTCCTGTCTCGAGGTGACATGCACTGAATTCCACGTCACCGTGCTTTTCTTGCCAAAATTTTACTGCGAGCTCAACCCCATTGAGATGGTCTGGGGCTATGCGAAGCAGCTCTATCGCCTCAACCCTGAGTCCTCTCGAGAGGATGTGCTCGAGTGGAACTCCCTAGCCGCACTTGATCAGGTTCCGCTGGAATCGATGCGCCGGTTTGTTATCCGTGCACATCGTTTTGCCGACGCATACCGGCGGGGATTGGATGGGCCACAGGTGGCGTGGGCAGCGAGGAAGTACAAGGGCCATCGCATTCTCCCTCCAGACTTCAGAAAAGAGATGGAGGCGGCCGGAATCCTGTGGGGAGGTAACCCGAGTGCTGGTTTGTAGACTACATCACCATAATGGACAAAACTTGCTCAATTTTGAATTAAATTTCATGGAAAAATTTAGGAACACTGTACAAGTGCATATCTACAACTTTGTTGAGCACGATTTTCCATATGTCTCCATGGAGGAATACATTGGGCTGTTTGGTTTGTTTGATGGCGTACTCAACTGAAAAAGGCGATGTGACCATCACATCATGTGTGGCAACCGCATTTGCATGAGGTCTACCTTACAATGGTCCTGGGCCTGATCACGTAACATGTGCCAGTGTGAGTGGTGGGGTGGGACAGGAGCCATGAGTGCCAGAGTGGGTGCGAGTGCCGGAAGTGACAGAGCAGGTGACAAAGAGTTCCAAATAAATAAGCCTGGAGTTTAGACTAGAATAGTGTAAAGTACAGGAGAGTAACTACAGATTATATACTAAAGTCTCTAGGGGTTTGTAAATTAAGGTACAGTGTCCAACGACAACGGACAAGACCAACGCGAAGTAAATGAAGGGGTATATGAACGTAGAGGGGCGATCGGGAACCCGAAGGTCGGGAAACCGATCATAACCATTTGAGATCCTAAAATGGTATCCTGGTTCGATTGATCAGATAGTTGATCTGATCAATGATTGGGTTGTTCGGGTTGTTTGGGTTCTGGAGGCAAAATCAAAAGCCCCTCTAGGTGAAACCCGCCTCGGGTTTCATGATTGACACCGCTTCTTGTTCCACAGGTCCTGGCCTGTGATAACCCACTTTCGTCCATGTGCGGTCTCCCTTAGAGCCGCTGGGTATTTCTCGTAGAAGTCTTCAAGACATTCGGTAGAATCCCCCAAGTCCTCCAAAGGTTCCCAGGTATTATCCTCGGGTCCATACCCCTCCCATCGAATGAGGTATTGCAAGTACTTCCGTTTTTTGTTGAGGTGTATCTTCAGCACCTCTGCAATCTCGTAGAGGTCAACCCCGTTTACCACATCTGGCGGAGGAGGGTCATCATGGTGCTGATGCGCCGCCACCGGTGGAACCCAGGGTCGAAGGAATACAGTGTTAAAGACCGGGTGAACCTTCCAGGAGTCGGGGAGTTTAAGCTCATAGGAGATGGCTCCAACTTTACAGACAACCGTGAAGGGACCATAGGGCCGAGCTTTGAACTTCGTCAGGCGATGAGTGACCAAGTTCACTCCAGAGAGGTACACCTTATCACCGGGTTTATAGTCGGGGTCTGCCTGTCGTTTAGCATCGTAGAACCTTTTCATCATTTCCTGTGCTGCTCGCATGGCGGCCCCCGCTTCCTCTTGGACTTTCGACATTCGGGTTGCAAATTTCATTGCGTCTTCAGTCAGTACCTCAAGACGTGGTTCTGTGCCCTTCATGGGTGGAATCCCATGGTCACGAAGAAGGGACTGAAACCTGTAGTCTTGCTAGCCTGGTTGTTGTGGTTAAATTCCGCCAGAGTCAACCAGTCCGCCCAATCGTCATGCAAGAAGTTGGTGAAAACACGAAGATACTGCTCGATGTTTTGGTTGACACGTTCGGTCTGTCCATCGGTTTGTGGGTGATAGGCCATTGAAGTGTTCGACTTTATGCCCAGGAGCTTCAACAGATCCCGCATGAAGTGTCCCACGAACTGCGTCCCTCGGTCTCTGATCACCACCTCGGGCAACCTGAAGTCCTTCCACACATGGTCGCGGTAAATGCATGCCATCCCTTCTCTGCCCAAGTGCTCGGTGCAAGGCACCACCTGGATTCCTTTCCCTAGTCGATCCACTATCACCGCGATAGAGTTGTACTCATTACTGACGGGTAGCTTGGTGATTAGGTCCACTGAAAGATTCTGCCACACTCTCTCCAGAATGGCGTTAGGATGTAGTGGTCCTTGGAGTTTGGAGGGAAAAAGCTTCGTCCTCTGACACACGGGGCAAGCCGAGACATATTGTTTAGTGTCCGATAGCAGAGAGGGCCAGTAGTAGTTCCAGGTTACTAGTTCTGCCATTCAAAATTGTCCCAGATGTCCGGAGATGTAGTCGTTGTGGTGTGCTCGTAGAATCCGGTATTGTAGATCTCTGGTTGGGGGAACGTATACAGTTCGATACTGGGTTATGAACCCTTCCTCGTGTTCTTCCCAGCCCTCGGCCTTTTCTTCTAGCGCTTTCTTCACCACATTTTCCCAATCAGCTTTCCCAGCCTTGATGTCCTCCATGAATTGATCACCCGCCGTGTCGTCCAAGACCGCCGGCATGGCTTTCAAAAATTCCTCCCCATCCATCCTCGGGAAATAATGTTCCAGCAGCAGCACAAGATTCGAATTATCCTGCGCCCCCTTCTCATGACCGCTTCGTCTCGGAAGCATGTCGGTTTTCGCATGTTGTTTCCTGGGTTTGTGAATGAGCGCGAAGTCATATTCACTCAGTTCCAAAGACCACCGAGCCTGTTGTCTATTGAGCTTCTTCGTCGTGGTGAAGTACTCCAGATTTTTGTGGTCGGTCCAGTTCTCAAACTTCAGCTGACTGCCCTGCAGATAGTGTCGCCATTCGTAGAGGGCCTGCATGATTGCCAACATTTCCTTGTCGTGGATGTCGTAGTTTCGTTCGGTGTCATTTAGTCCCTTGGACATAAACACAATCGGAACCCAAACCCCGTTCTGGCACTGTCAAGAATGCCCCCGTGGCATAATCCGAGGAATCCGCCTCTAACCCGCCACTCCCCAATGTCCGTTGGGAAATGCAGTACGGGTTCCAATGTTACGGCCAATATTAACTGGTCGAACACATTCTTTTCCAGTTCTCCCCATCTCCACTTGTAATCCTTCCGAGTGAGATGAGTCAATGGCTTCGCGTAGTGCCCAAATCCTTTGATGAAGTGTCGGTAGAAATTGAGGAACCCGAGGAAGCTTTGTACATCCTTGACATTCCTCGGGGTTGCCCATTGTCGAACACCTTCGACCTTTATAGGGTCCATCTGAATTTTCCCATCCCCGACGATAAGTCCCAGGTATTCAACCTCCCTCTGTTCGAATTCGCATTTCTCGGTGAAACGGCGTAACATAAATGCGCGGCATCTAGGGCTAATTTTGTGATTTCCTATGACCAGTATTTATACAATGGGAAGCAACTAGCACTTCTGTTGTTACTAGCATGCCAGCTAGTACGCAGACCACTTGTTAGGTGATATAAAGGAGAGTCAGAGCGAGCCCTAACTGCTGACTGTAGCATGAGGCTGCACTAGTGTGATGCGCTAGCTGCTAGCTGAGTGTACAAACAACCAGGGATTAAACCACTGCCTATACATTCATGAGACATGACCTAGGAGACTCTAGTAGTCCAGAGATGACTTGGGACGGAGCTAGCGAGGTCTAGCAGACGGATATCTACGATGGAAGTATAGCTAGGGGACTACGCCTTGAGCTAGGAAGCTCGGCGTGGTAACGGTGGTACTATCTAATCTCTAGATAAGCGATTAGACGGCGCTAGGCGGAACAACCCGACTAGCGACCGGCTAGGGCTGTGACAAAGACATACCACAACATAAGAGATGCAGCAACATGAGGCTAGTGCCCGATCGGGACAGCTAGGGCGAAGGGGAATAGCAAGCAGGCTATTGGAACGGAGCTAGGGACGATCGTACAGCCTGTACCGATGACCGGAGGGTGGATCGATGTTCTGACCAACGAGCTATGACCATTTGATGTCGGTCGCAACACTGCGTCACCTATATGTAATAGATTGACGCTCTGACAGAGTAGAGATGACCTAGATCACCGGCTACATCGCCGGTTGGTCTGGAAGGGGTACTCGGCATAGACGGAGGGCTGAGGATCCATTGATATACCCACGGTTGAACACTAGCCGGTCAGCGAGGCTGACCTGGCATATACCAAACCAGTCCCAAAACCAACGGCAGTCATCTCATTGGCTGACCGTATTTCTTATCATCTAATATTGCTTATTGTATTATTCAGCTCGCTTTCACATGTAACTCACACCTAGTAGTATAAAAGGGAGCGCAGGACAGACTAGGGTCTAAGAACATTACGCCCCAGACTTTGGATGAAGCTGGTGCTAGTGGACTCAGGCTGCTAGTGGAGGTTGAAACCGAACTTCACTTATAGTAGTCTTTATATTGGAATCAGTAACTGTGGACTCTGGAAACATCGAGTGACTAAGTTGAGGATTTCGTGTTGCTGGTCCTAGACCTCCACATATAAAACAAGGGTGTTCTCTTCGAGACCCAACTGCAGTTTGCGCTAGTGACTTTGCCTTCACCCCGACAAGACGGAAGCTCTGTCGTAGTGTGTTGGATCGCTTGCTAGGTGGATTGTGTGTTGACTTGAGCCCACTAAGAAGAAGACGGACTAGGTGCCCCCCACCTCTAGTTTGGCTATAACTTGTCAGTTACTTCGCCTTCACCCCCAATATAGATGGAAGCTCTGTCGTAGTGTGTTGGGTCGCTAGCTGGACGCTTGTAGTGAACTAGTGCCGATAAAAGCGGAAAGGTTCCTGTTCTTGGTTAAGGAATAGGTCGGCAGTCAAGGAGAGTCTTGCCGTCTGAGGATTGAAGTCCATTTGTTGTTAGCCCTCAGTAGTCTTTGGGGCTGCCCTTAGCAAGGATTTTCACAAACCTACATACTCTGCCTTGGTGTTCTCGACCTAGCGGTCCAGCCATCTTGTATCCACCCCATATAAACACACCCCCGGACCATCCTAGGTTCCTAGCAGTGTTGTTGTTGGCGGTTGCATATTGCTAGTACGTTGTAGAGTGTGTTGTTGGAAGCCTATAAATCAAACCTGTGTTTGTTCAAACCTGCTGGTCGCATACTACGGCCCGGACCCGAACTCACAAAGAGAAGCACTTAGATCTTTGGAGGTAGATTGGTTGTGGTTGGTTGTTTTGGGTGTTTGTTCACAATACCTATCAATTAGCTATTCCTAGTCATATAAGAGTGCACCGTTTCATCGGGTTTCAGGAATAACTTGTTTTCCTGAAGAATCCGCAAGACCTCTTTAACCGTGGAGCAATGTTCTTCCAGATGTTCTGAATAGATGAGAATATCATCCAAATAAACAATAACCCGTCCTTCCGTGATAAGATCCGCAAAGATGTTGTTCATCATGGATCGGAAGGTGGCTGTTATGGAATGGGGCAATTCCACAAGTTCACTAGGAACCCGTTAGCTTTCCGGTGTAAACATGAACACAATAAGCAAACAAGCCACAGGCTCGTTACCACTTATTGTGTTAAGGTTGTCCTGGGACTTGACGAGTGCGAGACGTTCATCAAGGCCGTTAGATGGATGTTGTCCTGGGCTTCGACGAGTGCGAGTCGTTTGTCAAGCCGTTAGACTGATGGCAAGGCAATTAAGTGAAGCACGAGGGTGCGTTTAGAGCGAAGAGTGTTGCAGGTTAGAAGTGCTGTATATTTCACAGGTGTACAGTTTATATACTGTAAGGTATATATGAAATATAAGCTGAAACATAGTAACAATGAAATTAGGAAGATGGTTGGTAAGGAAGGAGGGAGGGAGTTGAAATAAGTATGAATAAGTGGTAGGTAAGAGGGAAGTAGGGATTGGCACGGAGTGAGGCAACAGGAATATGAAATAGTCGAAACAGTATGAACTCACGGTTGTTGAGTCTGAAATGACTATATCCATGACAGTGGCCGGCAAGTTTGTAAGGCCGAAGAACATAACCAGCGGTTCCCACAACCCTCGGTTTGTGACCATGGCTTTCTCTTCATCCCCTTCCTTGATGCGGATATTGTTATATCCCCATTGAACGTCCAGTTTAGTGAACCAGGTTGCCTTACAGAGCATGTGCATGATCTCCGAGATCAACAGAAGAGGGTATCGGTTCTTGATGGTAAGAGAGTTCAACTTCCGATAGTCCTGAATGAGTCGTAGTTTCCCATCCTTCTTCTTCACAAAGAAGAAGGGGGAAGCCTATGGCGATTTTGAGGGGCGAATATGTCCAGTTTCCACATGTTCTTTAATGAACACGTCCAATTCCGCCTGTTCCGGAACCAACAAGGGAATACTCCGCCCCTTCACGGGTTCTGCACCGGGTTTCAACTCTATTGTGTGGTCCCATTTTCGCTGTTCAGGCAGCTTGTCGAAATCCTTTTTCTCGAAGACCCCTCAAAATTCCTCCAGGTAATGAGCAGGGACACTCTCTTCCAGTGTCTTAGCCCCCTTGGATTCGTGAGCCACGGCTGCCAGTGTTGTGGCCACACTACCCATAGCGCGGAGGTGTTCGGCATCTCGCGTATCCAGGACGTCTTCGGGATACATCTTCGTGATGAAGATGCGGTCTCCCTCTTCTACATCGGCATTGTCCTCTTCCTCCCATTCTTCCCATAAGCGAGCTCGTTTGCAAGCAGCCAGACATCTGGAGAAACAAATGGTCTGTTTCTGCCAGTCGATCTCTGGGTTGTGTTGTTTTGAACCTGATGATGATGTCGCTCTTCCCAGTATCTGTTACTGCAAACGAGAATATTTCGGCATGGTCCTGCATTCGGAGGTGCATGCACGCAATGTGGGTGATCTGTTCTCCTTCGTTGAGGGAACCGTCCACGTTGTAAACTGGAACCGCCACAGCTAGGGATTCCACCTTGATCCCGTGTTCATTGAAATCACTAGCTCATGAATCCGTTGGTAGCCCCACTGTCCAGTAACCCGACCACTGTATAACCTTTAAGGTTGTTCAGTCCTTCGAGGGTCATTGGAACCATCATAGAGTTCCCAGTGGCTCGGATATACTGTGGTGGGCCTTTCAAGTTGTCCAGTATGCCCAGAGCGTCAGGGAAGTAAGCCGTCTGGATTTCTTCCACCATTTCGTCGTCCACTTCCTGTCTCCTGGCCGGGTGAGTCGACTTGGTGATGATCTCCCACACCTTCCATTCTTGGGCCCACACTCGAGTTGCAACCCGACACGCACTTCCGAGGGGGAGTCTGCGCCATTCCACTTTCTCCCGCTCGGGCTTCCAGGGTTTGCCCCTTCGCTTAGAGTCAGAGGGAGAAACGGCTCCCTCACTCTCTTCAAGCTCAGAAGGAGTTCTCACTCCCTCTCCTTCCATCTCCACTGTGTCTTCCTCCACACCAGGTTCTTTGATAGTCAAAACAGAGAATGAATTTTCGAAGTCGTTACAGGTAAGGGGGATATACGAGAATCCGAGGGCACAGTCTTCACTCAGATTCTTCGGGAAAATCCTCCTTCCCGAGGTGCTCCTCCATCATTTCCGTAATCAACGCTCAGAACTGGGGGTTGGTGGGTCCTTGGGTAGTGCAGTTACGGGCCATGTGCCCGACCTCTCCGCACTGGTAGCATCGGGGAACCGGTTTCTTGCTGACCGCCCGGTGTATGTCCATAGGCGCAGGTCCCGTGTTAGGGGTCCCGCCAGTGACAACCGGAGGTGGGACGACGGCGACCAGGGGATTTGCTAGAGCGCGTTGCTCATTCCTACGAAAGAAGTTCCCCGGGTTCTGGTTCTGTTGCACCTTGGGCACCATGATGGGACGATCGCGAAGCGCGCCATCTATAATGTGGAAGGCGCAACGCAACCCATCGTGCTTGATGACCACCACCTTCCAGTCGGCATAGGTGATCGGTAGTGCGGTTTGTCCATAGACGGACTGCAGAACAGGCTTCAGGATCCCTTGTTTGAAGAGCCAGATAAGCGTGGTTTCATCGTAACCCGTGGTGTTGTTATATGTGTCCAGGAGCTTGAAGTACTCCGTGGCCGTTCCCGCACCCTGGCACAGCTTCGTGATTTTAGCCTGCGCAATTTCCACCTGTGCCCCTCCTTTAAAGGCATCAATGAGGTTCTTCTCGAAGACCTCGTAACTCCGATACAATGGAGTATTGGGGTCCCTCGGGTTGTGCATGGCCTGCACAATGTTGTTGGCCCATGCCACTGCCGATCCTTCCTTCATGTAGGACAGCATGAAGGTGATCTTCGTGCTGTCTCTCTCGTACGTCGGGTTGTCCAGGAAGTGCAACCAGCACTCCGCCAGATAGGAGTCCACCAATTCGGAGTCTCCTTTAAACAGGGTGGGGTCTGCGACACGCACCTGAGCATATAGGAACTTCGCGAAGTGTCCCGGGTATACCCCAAGAGTGCTTCGCGAAGTTTCTGGGGTAGCCATAAAAGGGTTCCGACGGGTCGTGGGGCTTATGGGCGGCATTCCGGCGCTGTCGTAGCCATCAATACTTGCTTCACCGGCCATACGGCAATTTATTGGATCAATTCCGAGTTGCACGGACTCGCCGGCATCTCGGTAGATATAGCCTAATCGAGAAATAAAAGAACAAATCGCAAAATCCCGTACGCCCGCGCTCTTCACCACCCCTCCCGCCCTGCTGGAAAGCCCCCATTCCTCCTACATGCTAAATCTTCGCGCGCACGCGTCCCGCCCGCCGTTTCCACCCGCCGTTCCCACCCGCATTTTCGAAATCGGGGGCGCGCGCGCAGCGAGGCGGGTAGATCCCGTACGCCCACGCTCTGCACCACCCCTCCCGCCCTGCTGGGTAACCTCTATCCCTCCTGCATGCCAAATCTTCGTGCCCACGTGTCCCGCCCGCCGTTTCCACCCGCCGTTCCCGCCCGCGTTTTCGAAATCGGGGGCGCGCGCAGCGATGCGGGTAAATACCGTACGCCCACGATCTCCGCCACCCCTCCCTCCCCGCTGGTATACCTCCAACCATCCGCATGCTAAATCCTCGCGCGCGCATTTTCGAAATCAGGGGTTCGCGCGCAGCAAGGCGGGCGGGCAGGCGGGCGGGCGGGGCGGAGCGATGAGGGCTGGCGGGGTGCGCGCGTGCGGCCTGAGCCCACCACAAGGTCAGCCCGAGCCCGCGCGGCGAGGCACCACCCGCAACGGGGATCCCGCCCTCTCGCCCCCCGCCGCCCGCAGCGCTGCCCTGCTCTAATGGGGGAGTTGGGCACCATGAGGGAGCGGTGGGGGAGCGGGCCCCGCTCTGCGACGCCCTGCGTCCGATTCCGTTGCCGCACACACCGCCGCCCTGCTCTAGAGCAGGAGTTGGGCGGCATGCAGGGGCGGGGAGCGACGTGGAGCCTGCACAGCGACCGGCACGGCGGAACGGGTGGGCGGCGGGCACTGCAGAAACGAGATTCAGCGCGCTGCAGGAATGCGGTTCAGGGCGGCAGCTGTGATTTGGAGAGTGGGTGCGCACAAATGTGCGCGCACGTTCCCGCCGCAGCGGAGTGGGCCCGCGTTCTGTAGCGCGGAGGAAATGTGTAGGGAACGCGCAGCTCGTACCACCGCTCGCGGGCAACGACGCTGCTGCTTCGCAGCCGTGTGCACAACCCCACGCCGTACCCATCCTCGGCGCCCGTCTGCGAAAGCCACGGAAGTTGCGCAGCACAGCAGTAGCCTTCAGAGCTGGGGCCTCGGCCACCGTGAGCTGGTGATAAAGGGGTGGGCGTGCCAGCCCTCCCTCCCGCCAACCAAGAAAAAATGACTCACCGCAGATCCAGCTTCAATAGCCCCCATGCAAGCGAAGACGTTTCTGAGACGTCTGGGCAGTGAAATCGGCGAGAGAAAAGCGCCAGAAACCGACGCTGCGAGTGCAGAGGTGCGTAGCCACTCGAAATGCGTGATAGATTCTGCCGATGGATTGACGGCGAAATCGGTGCTAAATCTCGCAGAAAGAGGCGTCGTTGAAGGCGGCAGTCGACCGGCGCTAGCGTCGCACGAAAACGGAAAGTACTGAGCGAGAGGTGGCCGGGAGATGGTAGGTGGAGCAAGAGAAAAGATGTTACATAGCCACTGATTGACAGCGAATAGCGTCCGCATTTGGAAAGAAGAACAGATCCCACGGCTGAATTCATGAATTATGTGCGCGTGGTTGGACTTGAACTTCGTGTAAGTATTTGAGCCTTTTCTGATGCAGTGTCAGGACTTCTCTGGAACAGAAATGCACCCATTCATAATTTATTGGTGGTGAAATCACACAAAATGCATTCTTAGAGGAAATAAAGGTTCGGGTCTCAATGTTGGATACAAGCACTAAGATTTTTGACTCCAAGAGTCTTGGTAGCTTGTGAGGACTCGTAAAATAATTACTCAGCAGGGATACTCAATCTACAAGATGATTCAGCTCAAATGGATTTGGGATGAATGATTCTATTGCGGATGCCAGTGAGTCATACAGCTCCCGGTACCCGAGTTTTGGAGTCGTCTATACTTTAGGTAAAGATATATGCATATCTTTGAACAATTGGAGAACTTTTCTTCTTCCTCAAAATTTCCATGTTTGACCATTTCTGAGACATACGGGGCTCCAAGTGATGAATCTCAGGCCGAGAATCAAAGAATAAGTCAGTATAGACCTGAAAGATTCGAAATTTCCGGGGTATTCGACCCTCGGCAGCCTCAACTTGGCTAAATCCCGTGTGATCACGCACTCACCACTACTTCAACAAAATAGGGTCTTCAGTTTCGTGAACATAGCGAGCCAAGACTGGTGCAAATTTGACTCGTAAGCAAAAAACAAGGTCATATGAACTCTGAATGACCGAAAGATCTTGGGGTTTTGGCACTATAAAGACTCAGGTCGCGAAATATGCTCCTGGTGAACTTGAGTTAAACTGGCCAACTCGAGGGCCAAGCTTCGTCAGAAACACCTCAACCCAGATATTTTCTTGTAACTTTCAAGATGAGCTGTAATTTTGATACATATTGTAAGTACATCATAAAGGCACCCTGTGAGCATTTTATGGCATTTTTCACGAGCTTGGGCACACCGGTATAGAGCATGTTTTGTGAAATGTTCCAAATTTGGCGGGCACCGAGTCTGAACATTGGATATAATATTTTTGGCTGGGTAATTTTCAATGAATTTTGGATATGTTATGGTACTAGCATCCTACTCCCTTGCTGGTACGGAGATCAGGTGGAATTATGGACGGTCGGCGCAAGGCGTTCAAAGATCAAGCTGTTTCGGAGAAGTCCGAGGGGCGGTCCGGGGCACCGCGCCAATGAGAGCGCCCGATCAAATTGGGCGCTTGCGCACTAAAATTAAGCGCCAGCTTCAAAAATCATCTTCAAACCGTGCATTTCGCCGCAAATTCATACATTGACGTGCGTAGAACAAATGTAATCTAAGAAAACATTGACATTTTAACTAATAGGGTGGTCCCCACCCCCGTCGTGCCCTAATTCGACCGAGCGCACGCGCACGAGGGAAGGTGCGTGCTAAGGGTGGCGGTGGTGCGGTGTGCGGGAACCCGATCATGACCGCAGAAGGAGCGGGGAGTGGGGCTGGACTGCGCGGGTGCGTACGCTGGGGCGAAGCGAGGTGCGGGGGCGAAGCGCGGGGGCGGGAGTAAGCGAGGAGCGGGCGAGAGGCGCTGGGGCGACACGCGGGAGCTAGGGCAACACGCGGGCGCTGGGGCAACACGCGGGCGCTGGGCGAGGCGCAGGGTGCGAAGGAGCGGGGAGTGGGGCTGGACTGCGCGGGTGCGTACGCTGGGGCGAAGCGAGGCGCGGGGGCGAAGCGCGGGCGCGGGAGTAAGCGAGGAGCGGGCGAGGGCGCTGGGCGACACGCGGGCGCTGGGGCAACGCGCGGGCGCTGGGGAGAGGCGCAGGGTGCGGGGTGAAGCGATGCGCGTGCGCGGGGGCAAGGCGAAGCACGGGGTGCGGCCAAAGCGCGTGCGCTGAAGCGAAGCGAGGCGCGGAGTTGAGGCGAGGCGCAGGGGCGAAGCGCGGGGTGCGGGCGAAGCGAGATGCGGGCGGCGGAGACGCGTGCGCTAGGGCGAAGCGCGGGCACTGGGGCGAAGCGAGGCGCGGGGTGCAGGCGAGCGGCGGGAGCGCGTTTGCTGGGGCGAAGCGAGGCGCGGCGTGCGGGCGAAGCGCGGCAAGCGTGAGGTAAAGCAAGGCGTGGGCGTGGAGGGCGAAGCGTGAAGGGCGAGGTGCCTGGGGGCGGGAGCGCGTTTGCTGGGGCGAAGCGAGGCGCGGCGTGCGGGCGAAGCGCGGCAAGCGTGAGGCAAAGCAAGGCGTGGGCGTAGAGGGCGAAGCGTGAAGGGCGAGGTGCCTGGGTTCGCGCGGGAGCAGGAGCGGGCGCGGGCGCGGGCGCTTGGGCGAAGCGAGGCGTGCGGTGCGAAGCGTGGGCGTGGGATGAGGGCGAAGCGTGGGCACTAGGGTGAGGGTGGGGCAAAGCGAGGCGAGAAGCGAAGTGCGGGGCCGAGGCGAAGCGCCGGGGCAAGGCGCGGAGGCGGGCGCACGGTCGAAGCGAGGCGCGTGGTGCAAAGCGCGGACACACTGAAGCGTGGGCAGAGAGGCAGCGGAGGCGCAGCGGGTGCAGCGCAGGTACGGGGTGAAGCGGGGAACGGGCCGCGGGTGTAACGGGCGCAACAAGCGCAGCGTCGGCAGCGCAGATGGATGAGATGGTGCGAGGCAGCGCAGCAGATGCAAAGCGAGGCGCGGAGCGCAATGGGTACAACGCGCAGGCGAGCCAAAGAGCGGGTGGGTGCGGGGAAACAAAAACCCCGCGGATGAAAACCCGGTACTCGGTGCGTCGTAAGGCTAAAAGAGGATCCCAGGGGTGAAAGCTAGGTATCATGCCCCGGCTTTGAAGGGAGGTGGAGTGCATTGGGAGCGGGCGGCGACGGAACGCGGGTACAGGAGCCAATCAGGGTGAAAATGTACAGCATCGGGCCCGACGAAATCAGAGGGGCGGGAGGACCAGTGAGGCGCGGAAATGGCGCTGAGAGAGCCATATTCAAACCGCCATGAGCGGCGGCCACGGCCAGGGGCGTACGGGGGCGCAGTGGCGAGCGAGCGGCTGGGGGCGGTGGTGGGCGGAAGCAAGCCTGGATCAGGTTCACACCGCTGTCCCGGCGGCGAAACAGCCGCCAGATTGATGCTTGATGGCATCCAATCTCTGCCGAACCCTTTGTTCAGGCCGTCTGATGGCTCACGCGCCCCGCGACGGCTGTGGGGTACACCCCAAAAACTTCGCGAAGCACCTTTGGGGTATACCCCACAAACTTCGCGAAGTCCTAACTTAATGAGCTGCGACACGGGCCGTCTTCACCTGTTTAGTCTCCCTGGGCCTCCCGTAGAGGCTCTTCCCAAGGCTACGAGGGCATCACACAAGAGTTGTTGTGAATGGACGTTATCGTCGTAGAGCAGACGATTCTCTCCGTGCAAGTTTCCCAATTCCTTCTGCATCACTCTGAATTGCCCTCCCACATGTTGTAGGGCCTGCAATAAGACGCTGTCCCTCTTGTCACCGGTTAGGGCGCCAAAGCTCTCCATCGAGGGGAGCACATAGTCATCGCTCATCGTGTTACGTCCAGTCGAGTACACCGTGTAGAGACACTATTCTTTTGTCAGCACAGAGCAGATTCCGGGTTCTGAGGTGACGAAGGCGACTGAAGCACAAAGAGTTCCAAACAAATAAGCCTGGAGTTTAGACTAGAATAGTGTAAAGTACAGGAGAGTAACTACAGATTATATACTAAAGTCTCTAGGGGTTTATAAATTAAGGTACAGTGTCCAATGACAACAGACAAGATTAATGCAAAGTAAATGAAGGGGTATATGAATGTAGAGGGGCGATCAGGAACCCAAAGGGCGGGAAACTGATCATAACCGTTTGAGATCCTAAAACGGTATCCTGGTTCGATTGATCAGATAGTTGATCTGATCAATGATCTGGTTGTTCAGGTTGTTCGGGTTCTGGAGGCAAATGAAAAGACAATTCATGATACTTACAAGGCTCTTATGACACATTATGACGGGACGCTCTCATAAGACAATTTTCAAATTTCCGGGGGGGACGCAATCGGATTGAAAGCGAGAGCAAACATGGCATGGCAGAGGCTGCCGCAGCGGCACCTGTGGAGGTTGTGTGGGTGAGTGCAAGCCGCTGCCTTGGCTGAGTAGAGGCTGTCCAAATACATCTCGCCGGTGCTGAGCAGATCCTGAGGAGTGGGGGGAGCAAGATTCCGGCACCATCGATGGGCGTTGTGAGGTCTCCGAGCGTGCTACGCACCGCTCGTCGCCTCATGGCCCCTGCGAACCATCTGCACGAGTAACGGGACGAGCTCAGACGTACGCGACGGATCTTCCTAAACGAGATTCCACGTTACCGGAAGCAGCTTCCGAGCGAGACCAATGTTCTCCCCACCATCCGCGTCGTCCCCCCCCGCCATTCGACCTCGCTCCTGCACCATCATCACCCAGATACGACCGGTCCCCATGATCTGGGACTCTCGACGCCTTCCTACAACGCGGACATCTTCAAGAACCCGGCGCTCCCCATACCACACGGACTCCGCTCATCGCTACTCGGCGTCCAGCAACAGGATACGACTGGTCCCCTCCCTGACGCGTGGACGACCTCCCCTCCTTTCCGTTCACGGACGATCTCTCACACCAGACGGACCCTACCGCGTGCCTGACACCGACCCATCGGACGAGGCAGAGGATATCCCGACACAGCTGTTCCCCATTTCACACGACGCATTGACTAGCTGAGGGAGACTGTCTGTCTCTCTCCCCCTTCCTGAACGTTCCAGCACCTACCAACGCGACCACCAGGCCGTGCCTGAAGCTCCAAACATATTCCAAGGTCATTCGGCCTCACTGTGCCCCGCGCGCACCCAAAGATGATTGGTCTCCTCAGCTGAGGTGCCGAGTCTCCTGCCGTATATGCACCCCATAACGCCTCATGACGTCCCCTGCCCCCTGGAGACACCTGCAACTGCATGGCACCTCTGGAAACGTGGGAAGTCGTCGAGGAGGTATAAAAGGGAGCACATTTTAGTAGGAGTAGTGAGTACCCTTCCGGCCTGCAGAAGTAGCTTTCAGGGTGTTTTCCCCCACTTTCTGTACCACTCTCACTCAATCTAAAGGGGTACTCCCAGCCTTCCCCGACCTCGTACCTCTCATGCACCCTCCTCCTCGCCCACTGCCAGAGGCAGGCCACACATCTTACATTCACTCGTTCATCAGTGTCTCACCTCTCACACCTCCTTCAGCAGGGTCCCTCCTCACTGGACCCGGTGTCACAATCCCAGGCTTCCTCGATTAGGATCACCATTCTCGTGAGCTTCGCTCTGTAGAAAACAGGCCCAGAGAGAAGCCATCACATACAAATTGCCGTCCGTAGCCAACGAGACCGACTGTCTCGCCGTCGACTGAACAATGTCAGTGTCACCATCTGTGCAACGCACATCGCATCTCCAGCGCTGGTTCTAAGGGGAAGAGCGCACGAAGGAAAGCAGACGGGGCAACACATTTAGGGTTCCAGTACTCTCGTACGGGGAACCAGGTTTAAGCATTCACACCTTCCTTACCGCATTCACTAACAACAGGTCCACCGGACACGTCCACACCTAGGAGACGAACGGTCTCTACGAACCACCGTTCACACACACACACACACCCATCGCTCATACAAGGCCGATTCGCACACTGACCTTCCGCTCTATCATTCGACTGTACCTTCCCCTCTAGAGGACGAACGTAGTCGAATTCGAATCACATATCTTTCAATACCGACACCGCGGTCCTTATCACAGCGTGTACTGGTGGGTGGGTGGCAAAGCCCATGTCCTGGATATAGCCGAGGTGGTGGGTAATCCCCGCCCAGGAGCCCCTGCAGTATGTGCACAGGGACGTGTCACACGGGGTGGAGGAGTCCTCCGACATGGCGAACCGGTCAGTGAGGAGCTACGTTGGACAGGCAAGTGGGCAGGGACGCGTGTGCAGTATGCGTGATGTTCACCACATCCAAATCACCCCACTGAGGGCTGCATGGGGGAGGCGAAGGGATCCAAGTGGGTCAGTTTGAGCAGAAACAGAGAACAGCGCCCCAGGTAATGCACAGCATTGCTGAATGTCAAGAAGAGACAAAGAGCTAGGGTGGAAACCTTGGGTCTTTATAAAGTGGTGCCTGACAACAATTAAATGAGCGGGTTTCTATGGATTTCTTGACCCTCACCGCCATACTTATTCTCATGTAGGTAGGTTCAGACTGTTTGAGGGCGATGCAGTGATGTCCCCTGGTGCAACGAACACTAATAAGGACCTTCACGCCCAGCCTTATCCTCCAATGCGCAAAGGGGTGTTTATCCTGCCCACGTCTTCTTACCACGACAACACACTTCAAAGCTCACTCCCCAGTTCCTCAATCTTGTCGGTTCCTCAAAGGACGTGGAAGAGCTCTCCAGTCCCCGCCTCTCATGTCAACCGCTTGCCTCCTCCAGCCAGCCGCTGCGGGAGAGTAAAACTACTACTGAAACAGTAACCTTTGCGGCAAGGAAAGCAGTGCCCGTCCTTCTCTCTGCTCTCCATATTGGGCCCAGACATCCAGCGGTCACCTAGCTCAACCAATTCAAGATGTTACAGGAGGCACAGGCAGAGGTACACATGGTTTTTGTTTTAATTCAGTTATTGCTGAAAAGTTGCCTCTCAGACTGCCGATGGCTGGACAGTACATGCTATATACTCAGTCTCTGTGACAGAACTGATATATGGATGACGGGTAAGTTAAGTATTTATATATGCTAGACTATATACATTGTACATAGTTTATTACTTACTCGTGTACTCAGCTATACTCAATATAATGGCTCGCATGCGCACACATTTGGGTCGCGCGCGCATGATTTTATTATTTGTACAAACGAACCGTCATATTGTCTAGATCACAACCGCTTATATTCACTCGCAACCTTTTTCCTGATTTGGTGACTCAGTCATTTAGAATGTGAATTCAACAAGCAGACTCCTCTGACCTCAGGGACCTAACTAATACCAGGAACATAAATCAAATAGCCTAGACTGCTACAGTGTGCTAGTAGCTATCGTTTTCAGCTAAGTACAGGATACAATGGGACAGCAAGAGGCAGCTGTAGGCTCGGCGATCTGACCGCGCTCGAACTAAAAAAAAAAATGAGGGAAAGCAAACTCATTAATGGAACAGTTTAATCTTGTCTGTTAAAGTTCTCCTACCTGGCTCAATAGAATGTTCCCTGGATCAGGGGATATGGAACCCACGTTTTTCCGTACCTGCGGTTCAGTTGTTGGAGGTTGGCCTCGATGGTCGCTGCACTACCAGGGGCGATGTAACTGGCCTGCTCGAGGTCGGCTATGGCGGTCTGGCACCAAAAGCGGCATCCGCTCCCGAGAGGATTGAGTTGGTAGCGGTCCCTCAACTTCTGGTGAACGAGGAGTTGAATGATGTTTCCAACAGTCACCGTGACATGGCCTTGGATATTTGTGTAAATATTCCCTCTGACAGCTGATCTCGTGGAGAAATGATAGGTTCTATAGGTTATATAGAGTCTGGTCATCTTGTTACCCGACTGTAGTTGCTGCGAGTTGAACTCGACCGAATTCCCATCGGAGAGTAAGAAAAATAACCGCCAATGCAGGGTTACTGGCGGTACACCGGTCTCGGATCCATGGAAGTAGACGCCCACGACTTTCTGGGAGCGCACATGAGGGCTGACGCTGTTGTCGATGGAAACAGTGTCCCCTACGATATCAATCAATTAATATATTGATTTCGGAAGGAGGCTGAGGATGAGGCATACTGTGCTCAGGGTTGGCCGTTCGGCTGTTTCTGGCATTCGTGGCTGCAGCCAACTCGAGGAAAAAGTTTGACATTTGTGCGTGTGTGTATGAGAAGTTTGAGTGGGCAGTAGTTTGAATGAGTCTATGCATGCCCTTGCTGCCTGTTTTTATACCTTTCGACGCCCACAGAAGTGGCCACATCACTAAATCGGGAAACATTCCGGAACTAATTTTTTTTTTGAAGGGTCTTTACAAGGGTTTGATCGTTGCGCCAGAGAACAAGATCAACGTAAGATCACGGGGGAATTGGGAAATGGAGACATGGACAAGAACAAAGCTTGGGTTTCTCGGAAGTTGGAGGCCAGGGTCACCTGTAGGACGCCGCGCGGGCCAACGGCGAATCCGGGTGCCAAATAGTATTGAGAGCCGGGTTAATATTAGGGAGTCAATAGGAAGTCACGGAGGAAGTACTCAGTCAGATCCGGAGTGAATCCAGGTGAATCCAACGTCTTTATCGAAGCCTGCCATCAACATTTCAACCGAAGGGGTGGGCGAAGCGGCCCACACCGCTCTTGTAAATATTAGGGACTCGGAGTGCAAAAGGAGGAAGTAAATCTCAGTGCCACAATCCTTATGGTTACCGGGAGTGAGCCAGAATACAACACAAGACGCGCATAATAGAAAAGAATCAGAGCCCACTGTGACAACTTCGGTTGTACGCCACACATGTCACGGTTTAAATAAGTTCCTTAACCCAAACAATGGTCAACAACAACTCTTTCGTTCGACCTCGATCATCGCGTTCCAGGAAAGCCCTCCTTCACAATCAGAATGGGTTCTTCTCTGTCACTGTGGGTTTACTCCACTATTTTGCGTCAAGTTGGCATTTCACGCGGTTTCGTAGATTTCGCAGATTTTTGTCAACCGACGGATTTGTACTGTGGGGACGTTGGTGGGTCCCATCGCCGACTGCGAGGAAACGAGTAACCGTATTTATCACGATCTACTCGTTGCGAACGTCACTCACTTCACTACCTAGGCTGAGACCACTATCGACAATCTCTCGAACGAGGATTTGATTCAGCGTCTCGAGATATTCGACTTTGCAGCAAACACATTGGTGCATGTCCCTTCGTCGCAAGCATTCCTCGGATCTGGACGTGTCTGGCGCTTCACGTCGGACTGCATAGTCAAGGCATTCCACGTGAACGAAGGTTATGAACCTTGTACGATGGAAATAGTCTCGACGCACACGTCCATTCCCATCCCCAGAGTTCTGCGGCATGTGATCTGGAGGGATCAAGTTTGGGACTTTCATGGAATACATCGACGGTATCGACTTGCGAGAGGCATGGGGATCACTAGCGTTATGGAAGAAATTGTGGGTGGCATGGACTCTTCGGTGCTATGTTCGACAGCTTCGAAACGTCACACTCGCCCGGCCCGAGGTCCCTGGACCGCTCGATTGGTCCAAAACTGCAGTGAAATGTGTCGGCCACTACTTCACATGCATAAGGGCTGGACCATTCAATTCCTATAGCGAACTGACGGCCTGGTTTGCCTCAAGATATCGCATCACCTTGCTTTTGGAAAATCAGGCACAACTAGGCCGAACTCCTGATCCGAAACCATATGTCTTCGATGATTCAATGCCTCTGGTTCTAACCCACGGGGACATCAGTCTCACCAATGTTCGCATCGGGTGGGATGGGACAGTCTGGCTTATTGACTGGGGCTTCTCCGGTGTCTACCCGGAGTGGTTTGAGTATGCCGGGATGATGGCTTACGGCGAGGCTCGCAGACCGGGGCTCACACCTCGATTATGGCTCCGGTTGGTACCTTTCATTGCAGGAAGGCACCATTCGAAGCAGGCTTTCATGGAGAGGATTGAGTTGGCGCTTGACCATTTTGGTATGGAGGAGTGACGGTGCCACCGTCAAAATGTGCCTGGACGCCAGATAGCAACCTTATCTGCCTTATGTGGTGAGTGGCGCAACTCCCGTATATCCTCTCCAGTATGCCGCATATTTCCTGAAAATGCTCAAGATTGCTCATGACTCCTTATCTGTTACAGTGGTTCTCAGTGATTGGCTCTGAGCATTGGACTGGTGGGCCTGCTACCCCCAGACGAATAATCTCCTCGTGTTTTTTGTGATTATCAATGCGTTTATTGTGCGGGTTCGCAGCACCCTAATCCTTTTCGAGCTAAATACCCGTGGAAACGCCATCTCACCTTGTGCTCCGAAATGACGACCTGAGCTTGCGATTTGCGTCATTAACGGAACTGTCCATCTCGCGCACCTGTGCTGACAACTGGAGTCCTTTCGAGGATCAAGTCCGATTCCGCACCGCGGATTTCTTGTTTCGGTGTGTCGAGATGTCGCAAGGGAATATCGACTATCTGCTTGAGCTCTGGGGGCTTTCTCTGGCGAAGCATGGGGATCTGGGACCCTACGACAATTATCATACGACGGAGTCCGACCCCTGATTGCGTCTCAGCGCTGAAAAAAAAGAATCGTCCAACAATGATCTGGGGCGGCGGCGATCCTCCTCCTTCATTATCTGCAACCCATTTTTTGGGTGGAATCTGTGAGACATGCATTGGTAGTTACGCCGCACTATATCTCTGTATTTATAACGAACGTCTGTAGTATGAATTAACAAGCGAAATAATGTACAGATGATGATAGAAATGGCCCTATTCAAGCAACTGCATGGCAAAGTCCTTGAATCACACATACTGATCCCTCGGCGTCTCATAGTCGTCTCAAAGAACGTGCTAGGTTAAGGAAAAATCAGCTCAACTTTTCACAAAAACACCTCGAGACACCTGCCCACCTGAAGAAAATCCCGACGAGTCCGACAGGACCCGGCCGCACCGCGGCTTGGTCGCTGACAGGGAGGAAGGTAGGGCCCACGAGCACTGTGGTGGTTACGGTCGTCGTCGTAGTGGCCGTCTCAGCCAGAAGGCCGGCACCAAGATCTGTTTGCGTGGGAGCCAACTGAATGACCCATTCGCTCCCCGGCCTGTCGTCCGTGGGTTCTAGCATAACGGAGTTATCAGCGCTAGCAGCAGAAACGGCACCTCCACCATTGTCCGACGGTCCAGCAGGCCAGGGAGCAGCGTTTTTAGCCCCAAAAGATCGCCATCATCGTCGTCCCCATCGTCGTCGGAAGTTGAAGTTGACACGGACGCAGGCGCAGACTTGGCGGCATTCGGCCCCGGCCCCCGGTAGTACACATCCTCGCGCCAAATCCGCCGCTGCCCGTCCACATACAGGGCAAACACACCGTCCTGCTTCCCCGGCCTGTTCAGCGACAGGATCTGCGTGACGGTCGTCCACCGACCCGCGCGCCACTTGAACGACTTCCGCCCGATGGAACAGTCGTAGTCGGCGTTGCACTCAGACTGCGGGTCCCTACACAGAGCGCGCATCTGCTTGTCTTTCGGCGCGTACTAAAAAAATAATTAAGATGTCAGTCAGGATCGTACAGAGCAGAAATGCAGGATCGGGTTCAAGGACATGGGCGCGCGTACTTACCAAATACAGCTCCCCCATGCCGTCTTGCCGCCACATCAACCGCGTACTAAAGCAATCGGTTGCGGCGTCCCCGTCCGAGCAACTCGGTCTTCCCTCAAATAGCCCCGGCAGCTTCCCGGCTTTGACCCAGTCGAAGTCCAATGGAAAGAACACGCTGTAGGTAAACTGCACTGCCTGCGCGTCCGCAATTTTAAGGGGCGCAGTATAGAACTGGGCCCCACCGAAGGGCTTGGTGCCGGGGTTGATGGAGTTTTGGGGCTATAGGACTTGGATGACCGTGGAGGCGTTGTCCCACGGCATGTACGAGTCAGGGTTGTAGTTCGAGCTGTTTGAGTTTGGAGGTGCACCGTTGCTGGTGGGCATAGGGAGGAAGGCGGGGGCGAGCGAGTCGACACTGGGGCTGATGCTGCCCTTGGGGCCTGTGGTAGCGGAGGCGGGGATGCCGGTGACGAGCGCAACGTTCCCCTCCTTCCGCCCCTGTAAACTCCCAGATATATTGAAACACCGCAGAGAACATGGTCAAGTTGGCGATCTGCGCGGGTGCAGCCCACGTCGCGTTCGCGTTCAGCACTGTTTTCGAGGTCGTGTTCGCGTTCGGCGCTGTCGTCGACGTCGCCTTCGCGTTCGGCGCGGGTGTTGTCGACGGCGGCGAGGATGCGGGCGAGGAGGAGGTGGACACAAAGACCGTGACGACATCAGTTATTGTCGAGGGGGCCGCCGACACGGTTATCGTCGCAGTCGCGGTCGTGGTCGTGGGCGGCTCGGTGAGTGTCTGTGTCTGCGTCTGCATGTCCGTCACGGTGTCGGCGGCCGGCTGCAAGGAAGGGGCTGGAGGGAATAGTAATAGAGAAAGCCTTGGTCGCCTGGGGCGCTTGGGATGGGATCCGAGGTGGGCTCGATGATCTGCTGCAGCGGACCAAAAAGGAGCGTGTTGATGCTCGCCGTCCTAGTCCCAGAACCAGACGACGACGCGCTCCTCGTCCCGCCCACGCCAATTTCGGGCGCCGACGTAGGAGCCGACACAGGCGCCAGTTCCAGTTCTGTGGACAACGCGCTGGGCATGATCCTCGACGCGGAGGCTCAGCGCGAAGGGCATAGCGAATGTGAAAGCGAATGTGGGGGTGGGGGTAGGGTAAGATAGGATGCGGAAGGGTAGTCTCGTTCAAGTCTCGTTACTCAGACTTTATTTCGGCCGTTGAGAAGACAGTCGTTCTCAAGAGGGGAAAGAAAGTCTGGGCGTTGATGGGGGTAGGAGGGTCGAGATCAGATGGCGAATGTGATGGATGCGATGCCGCCGAGCTTTTGAGATTGGTCCTCTATGCCGCCGCTTATCGGCACTTCTCTTTTCGGCCAGCACGAGTGCGTCGCCTTTTGCTCGTGCCCTTCCGAGCCGTATACCCCTTCAAATCACAATACGCTCTATGAATCAAACAAAATAAGCTATAATGGACGAACGAGATCCCAAAGTGGAAACGCTGCCATTCATCGGATCAGCTCAGGATCATGATTCCCATCTGATCTTGTCGACCTCCCTACCGACCCCTCATCAGATCCTAGACTACGTCTCAGCCAGAGTCACTGACAGTGCAATCATCGACGGAAACAAATGCGAAAGTTCAGGCCTTCAGGGTAGACCAGTGACGGTATGAAGAGCCTAGATTCAGGGATGGCGGCATACAGGAGAGTCTCGGATGCTTATGACAGAAGGACCCCTTAAACGTTTCCGTGCATTTTTGGAACGCTGACAGGGGCTATTGGACCTAGACGGTGTCCCGCCATGAAGCGGCATTCGCAGAAAACCCGCGCCATTGTATTCCTGTCGCTCGCTCTCCTCGCAATTTTCTACTGGACGAGTGGCCCCGGGTTTAGGCGCATCCCCCAGCATTACAGCTCTATCGGATGAACGGTTCTGGTCCTCTTCCGCGGGGGCAAATGTCGACATTATGGCGCCGACCCTGTACTCCGACCACAAGTACTCGTGGATAAACGAGAACCAGAAGACGACCTATGCATTGTTTCACTGCATTTCGCGTGGCGACTGTGCGCAGAATCAGACAAAAGGTACATCGAGATTGCATCTAGATCGTTTAGCTGACCTTGCGGAAGTGGTTCTGATCGCTCAGTTTGATTTCATCGACCCCATGGAAGGTGGATTTATTGGTGGAGAAGCCATCTGGGCGGGGTCTACGGTTGGTTACCTTGCGAAAATACCTCTGTTTTCACGTTTATTCAATACTGCTATTCGCGCTGGCAGATCCGGGCACTGGACAACATGGGATACAGCGTACTGTATGCGCGTAATCTCGACACCGCTGGCCAACTCTATACAATTTACGGTCATCTCGTGAAAATGGTCATCGCGAGTCCCGGAGATATCGAGCACTGCGTTGGAGAGGAGCGGTGTGCGCGGACTGCCGCAAACCCAGCAGGGATCCCTCTCTGGAAATTTTTCGCGTTCCATTTTTGGTCACAAGCTGCTCACCCGCTGGGCTCGAAATGGACGCTGAGCCCCGAGGATGTGAGCATTTATCCAACCCATCTGCTATAACTCCGGTGCTCACGACGCCCAGTACCATACCAATAGCTATCTCGGTTACAGCATCGAGGCGCAGTGCTCGCGGTACCCGTTCATCCTTCACTCTGAGCGAAAGCGACAGGCGTACATCCTCGCCAAGTTCCTCAATTTCTTCACACCAGAGCAGCGCGCGTGGCAGCCAGACTTCTTCGACGCGGCCGCCAACGCGACCCGGGTGTCCTTTGTCATGGCATCGGTAGAACTTTCGGACATGCCGAAGCTGCGGCCTGGAGAGCTGTCGCCCAGCATCGAGAATATCGCACGCGCTGGAGAGTTGTTTAGCCAGGATGAGTTTTACCACATCCTTTCCCACTCAGTGGCGCTCGTGGGGGTCGGACATCCCGAAATGTGAGTTAATTTCAGTTCTGTGATTTGCGCGAGTGCTTGAATACTCTAATTCAGATCCCCGACGCCCTACGACGCACTTTGTCTCGGAGTTCCGTTTGTGAACCCAATCGTTGCGGTCAGTTCTCGCGCTGGGATGCTCTTGTGCACTACGCTGATGACTGGTTAATTGCCTAGTGGGATACGAACGATCCTAACGACCGGACGAGATGGACGACTCAGCACGACCTCCTGATTGAATTTTCTGCGCCGTACGTGTATCACGTTTTCAAGGGCGACCGCGACGGGTTCGTGAACGCGATCAAAAGTGCGGCAGAGAATCCCATAGAGAGGTCAGTGACTCAGATAATTTTTGGACGTTTTTTGCTGAAGCCAAGATACACGCACATAGTTATGTACTTGAGCGCATGAAGATAGGCTCTGTAGAATACAGACTGGGGAAGATCCTGGAGCATGATTGGAGAGCGGAGGCGGCCGAGCTGTTACAGGCGCGAAAAGCGGGTTTGGAGTCCGGAAATGTTAGTGCATCTGGTGCATTTTCTTTTCTCAGCGAGCTTACTGCATTGTTCGCAGCTGTTTGAACTGTAATACTGGAGCATCACTTGCAACGCATTGCCGAGTGATCTATGTAGTCTACGCCAACTAGAATATTTATGGGGGTTTCTGTTTCAACGGCAGTCACAGTGTGTATTGTTATTCAATGATTTCCTGTCATTTTCCTGGTTTTTTCTTTGGAAGTTTGTGCAAGGCAAGTATGTGGGAGAAAAGGTATGTTCTGAAATCTAGGGTCATTGGCAGCAAGCAAGAAATGAGTAGAGGACATACCAAAATAGAGCCTTCCTATACTAAGATCGGAATGTGAACTCTATAGTAAGAATTCGCTCCTTGGCAAAGCGGGGAAGGAGCTGTAGCATCAGTTCTTTGATATCCTTATCCTCACGCCCCGGACGAAGGAAATTGAATACAACCCTCAGGTTGCGAAGGGACGGGAGTTTCCCTCCCACAAGAGTGTGATCAATCTGAGACCATTTTCTATAGCGGGATAACAGATGAGGAGGAGGAGGAGCAGGATTGCCTGCATCATCCCAATATGAAACGGGACTGTCAAAGTTCATGAAGACAAGACTGATCTCTTCAAGGCTCGGTGGAAGTTGGGGAATGATCTTTGAAAAGTGGTCGAATGCAAACGGGTAAAAATTTGATCACAATTGATTTGACCCGACTGAGCAAGTTCAGGAAGTGAACTGTGAGCGAACTTTAGTAGGCTTATGCTCATTTTCAGGTCTTACATACCCGTGTCACCACTATCATCTTCAGAAATTGATAGCTCTATTTCAGAGAGGGACGCTTCGAAGCGATTTATGAAGTGTCTAAATTGTATTGGGTGTGAAGTCGGTAGATTGTAGGGAGCCAATGATTTGATGATACCGGAATGGTGGTTGGTAAACCACTCCAGGATGCTGGATGGGAGGTGTCCTGAATCATAAAGGACAAGCTTTGTTATGTTAGATGGAGGGGGGATCAACAGCCTGTTTGCGCCAAGGAGAGATGCCAAATCATTCTCCTCCATATTATCTCCAAATTCGAGGGTCGTGAGTTCTGTGAAGTTGGATATAAATGGTGCAATGGATGACATGGATGACATTGTGTGGCCACCGGGGCAGTATATGTCCAGTCTCCGAATACTTTGTTTCACAACTGGCGGTATGACCCAGGTGATGGCATCGAAGTCCCATTGTCCGAGGTTGTGCAGATGCAATGTTGTCAAGGAGGTGAATTTGTGCATATGCAGGAGAATATCGTCCAACCCAGCGGGATGAAAAAATGCTGCGTTGCCACTCCCGTGGATGGTAATTGTTAGCACATGGGGAAAGATAGTGCAGTGCGGATTGTTGAAAATTACTACTGGTGAGACCCCGAACACCAAGAATGATGCATACAACGAGATTTCGGCAAACAGAACCTTTCGTGTAATGGGCATCCAGCTCTTGCATACCAAGGAGAAAGTTTTGAGCGCTTTCTCGTCATCTCGAGCTGCATTTACAATCAAAAAGAATATTTCAAGAGGGAATCGTGGCCCCTTCAGCTGGGGGGATCCGTCATCAACATGGGGGAAAAGCAGTCACGCCGTTCTTGCTTACCCGATGTATTTCCTGCCATAGGTCTGAGTTCTCCTGCCGAAGGACCGTGATATCTTCCTCCAGGGCTGTAATCTTTCTCTCTTGTTCTAACATGCTTGCATTTAGATTTAAAACGAGGGCATGTAAGTCGCTGAGAGTCAATGGCTTGGCCGATTGTTTGACTCGGCCACCTTGAGCTGTGGCTTCATATGCTGGTCAGTGGTTTCATTGGAAGAGAGAGACGAATTGCATTGTACCTTCATGAGATCGATGAGCAGCTCGCGGGACGCCAACACGCGGACTTTGTGTGTACATTGTGAGAGTTCTGAACGAGAAGCTTGACAGGCCGCCGCGGCCACATGATGGAGGGCGTCAATCACCTTCTGGGTCGTTTATGCCGGCATGACGGCGTATTGCGTTGACCTGGACCATCGCACTGGCGACCATATGCTGTAGTGCCCGGCTTATAACCGTCGAGATGCAGGAGATGAGATTGCACCTCGTTCTGCCAAAGCTGCAGCCGACGTATTCCGCGACACAATTCATCCCGGGCAGCCTCAGGATGGCGAAACATCGGATCACCCCACACTGGTGGGCAGATACTAGTAGCGTTTAGTCTGTATGCGCATAATCTCGACACCGCTGGCCAACTCTATACAATTTACGGTCATCTCGTGAAAATGGCAGCCCCGGAGATATCGAGCACTGCGCGGACTACCGCAAACCCAGGCCCGGGCTGCCCACCCGCTGGGTTCGAAATGGACGCTTAGTCTCGAGGATGTGAGCCTTATTCAACATATCTGCTATAACTCCGGTGCTCACGGCGTCCAGTACTTACAAGACTAATAGCTATCTCGGTTACAACATCGAGACCCAGTGTTCGCGGTACCCGTTCATCCCCCACTCCGGCCGGAAGCGACAGGCATACATCCTCGCCAAGTTCCTCAATTTCTTCACACCAGAGCGGCGCGCGTGGCAGCCAGACTTCTTCGACGCGGCCGCCGACGCGACCCGGGTGTCCTTTGTCATGGCATCGGTAGAACTTTCAGACATGCCGAAGCTGCGGCCTGGAGAGCTGTCGCCCAGCATCGAGAATATCGCACGCGCTGTTTAGCCAGGATGAGTTTTACCACATCCTTTCCCATTCAGTGGCGCTCGTGGGGGTCGGACATCCCGAAATGTGAGTTAATTTCAGTTCTATGATTTGCGCGAGTGCTTGAATACTCTAATTCAGATCCCCGACGCCCTACGACGCACTTTGTCTCGGAGTTCCGTTTGTGAACCCAATCGTTGCGGTCAGTTCTCTGGGATGCTCTTGTGCACTACGCTGATAACTGGTTAATTGCCTAGTGGGATACGAACGATCCTAACGACCGGACGAGATGGACGACTCAGCACGACCTCCTGGTTGAATTTTCTGCGCCGTACGTGTATCACGTTTTCAAGGGCGACCGCGACGGGTTCGTGAACGCGATCAAAAGTGCGGCGGAGAATCCCATAGAGAGGTCAGTGACTCAGATAATTTTTGGACGTTTTTGCTGAAGCCAAGATACACGCACATAGTTATGTACTTGAGCGCATGAAGATAGGCTCTGTAGAATACAGACTGGGGAAGATCCTGGAGCATGATTGGAGAGCGGAGGCGGCCGAGCTGTTACAGGCGCGAAAAGCGGGTTTGGAGTCCGGAAATGTTAGTGCATCTGGTGCATTTTTCTTTTCTCAGCGAGCTTACTGCATTGTCGCAGCTGTCCGAACTGTAATACTGGAGCATCACTTGCAACGCATTGCCGAGTGATCTATGTAGTCTACACCAACTAGAATATTTATGGGGGTTTCTGTTTCAACGGCATGTATTCGTATTCATTTTTACGGTTCGATCGATATATAGAGGGATGTAATGTAAAACTTGTGTAATTAACAGCACCTGCAACTACGCTATCTCAGTCTGTCCCCAGTAACTTCCCCAATCCTCCGCATAACATATAAACACCTCTCATACGCCCACACAGTAATCGCGCCGGCAGGGGCAGCCTTGACTAGGCCGACGCCCAACCCTCTGTAAAGCCCCCTCACACCATCCTGCACAACGACCTCACGCAACGTTTTGAGAACGCCCCCCGCATGGACTGGGAATACGCCGGCAGTCCCGGCCTGGCCCTGGACCTGCATTCGCTTGCGGACCGTGTCGAACGGAAACACAACGGTTTTGGAGGCGACGCCGGCTATGGTACCGGCGAGCGCGTCCGGAGCGCCGAGTGCGCTCGCCCAGCCCGGGTCACCCGCCGAGAGCAGTGTTGTTACCGGTGTTCGAAGCCCCTCGTAAGTGAGGAAGAAAAGGCCCATGTACGGCACAATGCCGACGAGGGCGGCGGGCAGGCCGCGGAAGTATGGTCGGAGAGGTTGCTGGCGGTGCTCGGCGTGAAGGGCGCGGAGCGCGGCGGACAGTGGGCGAAACGAAGCGCTGGTGCCAGGCGCGTGGTGATACGCTGCGGCGAGACGCGTACGGAGGAGGTCAAGCGGGTAAGTCGCAGTAGTCGCAGTAGCTCCGGCCAGGCCGCCTGCGACAAAATTTACAGCGTGCGCTCCCGGCGGCGTGGGCAGGTCTTGCAGAAAGCGTGTGAGGCGGCGGTAAGTCGCGAACTGGACACTGCCATAAAGAGGGTAGAGCAGAGAAGCAGGGACATTGCCCTTCCAGAGCGCGCGGACGCCTTCTCGTTGGAGGAGAGTAGTAAAGATGCGCAGAGTGCCGTGCACGGTTGGTACGTTGGCGCGGGATTGGAGCTGCAGTCGGATTTTAATCACATCGAGAGGTGCGATGATGAAGCTACGATGTGTTAGATGTATTTACGGAAAGGGATGGAGTATTACCGTGACACGACACCAGCAACGGCGCCAGCAATGGCGCTTTGCCTTTGCGAGACCTCATTTTTGATCTTTCCTGCCTCCAGTTCGGACAGACTTCTGTTCCCCTGAGAAAAACGAGGCAAACAGCTCTTGAACCACTCTAGAAATTCATCACAGTCGTTGAGATAATTCTGCCCCGAGAGCCGCTCAGAGGCAGTACCACTAGCGTTTTTTGCTTGAAATTTGGGCGACCAGACTTGTGTGCTGGTGTTCAGATGAGAGTAATTCCACAAGAATGTGGAGTTTCTACCAATTGCAGTCAGACGAGACGGCTAACCCGGGGTTTGGAGCGCAAAACGAAGGAGAAAGGTAAGCTGAAGAGGGACCGGGCGTTGCCGGTTCAGCTTGTCCTTGTTTCGTCGTTCTTTCTGAACAATTGGAACCTGCGTCTTTCTCGGTCTTTTACTGACGTTCATTCACCCAACTTGCGCTGGCCTTCGTTTCGCTCTTGGGCCTGCATTTTCCAATGGACAGTGCTGAATTCCACGCGGCCGTAGGTTTATTCGCAAGAGCTGTTCCAATTTTTTACAGGCCAATCTTGAAGGTTTACGAGACCGTTCGTCTTATCCCTGTCCACAAAGTTACTAGCTACGGTACGCCTGTTATTCGTTGGCTACATCCCCGAACACTAACACTGTCGTGTCGCGTAATTTAAGGCCACATAGCCAAGCTAATCGGTATGCCGAACCACTCGCGACATGTCGGACAGGGTGAGCCCACCACTGCCTGTACAACGCCCTCTGGCTCACCTATGCGCTTCGAAATTCTCACAAATTAGCACTCAAATTCTTGACGCCTGATACGAATCCCCCGGTTCCGTGGCACCGTGTCGTGTCCTCGTCCGGCGCCATCTCTTCCAGAGGCCCAGGGCACCGCCGGTGCGCGGCTCCAGGGCGACGCCCTTGAGGCAGAGGGTGTCGAGGTTACTGTGACTACCGCTGGCGAGCGGAGAGTGAATTTTGCTGTGTGCGGATGGTTCCCAGAGCCTGGCACAGTTTGAGAATCCACAACTATCTTTTGTTCAGGTTTTGTGTCTCTTGTCTACAAACTGGAATTGATTTCTCGCGACCGTTTTGAAAATATGCCGCAACGGTCAACGTTTCTCAACAAGATGGCTTCGCAATTTTTCCGGGAAATTTGGGGCACCGAAGTGCAGTAGATGCGGAAACGATCGGTAACCCCTGAGAAGAGCCCCATCTCCTCGATCACTTCCGCGGTGGCAGTATAAAATCGTTGGTTCACTCACTCCACCTGAACCATTCTCCTTCCCTCCTCCTCCACAGACACCAAGCATGAGCGGATGTGCGTCTTACGATAGTTTTTTTTCTACAAACAATCTTACTCGCGCTTCAGATTTCTTTCGCCTGTTCCGTGTCAGCCGTTACACAGTGGCGGCCGGTGTAATATGCGCACTTGTGTTCTCGCTCAGCTCTCCGTCGGTCGTTCCGAAAATGTCTAGATTGGGCTTTGGTGCTTCACAATTGTCCCCATTGGACTCATCTTCCTTCGCCTCGGAAACGTTATCTTCCCTCGTCTCATCCGGCGCTCCGTACACAGCGTCTGTGGTGTATCTCCTCACTACCCAGCCGCTGGCTCGCCCCAAAGAATCAATCTCCCGCTCGCTCTTACTACTGCAAAAGAACGTGCCCTGGCGGTATCAATGGCCCATCTTGCTTTTCCACGCAGGAATATACGACTCGGTCGATAGCCAGTCGCAGTTCTTGGACGACATCCGCGACGGCCGCTACAGCGAACAACGTAACTGTCGAAGATACAGACAAGCTAATCCAACGCATCGAGTTCGTCTACTTCCGGCACGATTTACCTGTCGGAATTCCCGCCGCCGACGACGAGACAGAGTACGAGCACGTTTGGGGCGGGTGGCCTGGTAGGTGTTTTCGAATGTTGCTCTTGGGCGTGTTGACCCACACCGTCCAGGCTATCACCACATGTGCTCGTTCTTCTCATACAAGATATTCAAGCATCCGCGCATCCGCGACCTCACGTACTACTTCCGCCTCGACGACGACTCGTTCATCCACAAACCCGCCTGCTTCGACCCTGTCGAATACATGCACGCCAACAACATGTCCTTTTCGTTTCGCGAGGCGGATGGGGATCCGTATTATGTGACCGAAGGAATGTGGTCGTATGTCAACGACTACGCGCGGTCGCATCCAGACGTAGACAGCAGGATGCCTCAGCAACGACTGGCCATGGGAGGCAAACCGGCAGTCGATGCACTACGGTACAGACGCATTCTTCCCCGGGTATGGGGGAACTTTGAAATCGTCAAGTTGTCGCGGTTCCGGACGCCCGACGCGATGGCGTTCCTCAATGACCTCGCGAGCGACCCGCATCGTTTCTATCGCTTCCGATGGGGTATGTGCCGGGTTGCTCTATGCTGTGGAGATGCTGATCGTTTCGTGTAGGCGACGCTCCGCTGCGCAAGGCGATGGTGTACATGTTCTTGAACGTCACCCAAGAGACTCATTCTATGTGCGAAATTGCATATACGCATAAAGAGGAAATCGCTATTCCCAACTGTGAATGTATTCCATTGCCACCACGTCTCCACGAGTAGCACCAGAATCGTCCATTTTAGTTTTGTCGTCCTGAAAATGTAATTATATATATTCTACGCGGGTTCGGGAGACGCCTGGAGAATCATTCGCATCCTTGGTCTGGATCTCCACTGTCATGATCACTTCGTTCTCTCTGTAAATTGTTTCCTTCCTTCTCAGTTCTCAAGCTATCTACGTGCAGCTGTTTTTTTTTTGTCCAGCCAGTGTTCGTTGACGCCAACAACCTGAACTTCTCGGCTAGCCTCTGAGCCTCTAATGATGCGCAGACTGAAGATTCTGATCAAGAAGGAGGAGGAGGAGGATGTATACCGGCGCGGTCCCGTTAAGAAACAGCCGGGGCCCGTACTACATACATGTGTCACTTGTATGCTACGGATACTGTCTTCCTTTCACCACTTCACAACCTGAGTACCCCCGTCAAACATTTCCCAGCTAGAGCGTTAATAAAAGAGGAAAAAATATCGGTGGGTCAAATGAGATCATTCAGAGCCCCAGGGCGGCCTGGTGTCCAGAATCAAGTATGAGGGAGTGGGATTTACTGATATTATCCCAACGTGCTGTATGTATAACCTGCAGGTCTAAATACCGGGGTTGTGGAATAATGCGCCAGTATTGGCGACTGAGGAATCGTGGGACAAGAGTCCCTAGCGAGGTTCAAGAGAAATTGAATTGCAATGTTATTGTGCCCGCGGGAAGAACCGGAGGTACGGCACTACTGCGCTGAACGTCCCGAAGAGATAGGGGACGCTACCAATGTCGTCGGATCTTTTAGCCGATATAACAGCGAAGCGCCATGGAGGGACTGATACACGTCTAAATAATATGGCTGCTGAGGTGGCCGAAGGGAAAAGAGATATAGTGGGAAAGTCCATCGTGAACCCCTATCAACAGCGGTGGGCATTCGACGGCTGGAATATGCCGTTAAGAGTACGGCATGTATCCCTTTTGTGCATGGGCTATATGTCCCTTTTTGCATCTGGGTATACTGCTTTTCTCGTTTTATAGGTCATGGTGGGAGAACAGAAGATGCAGGTTCATCAGGCGCACTCTACGATCTTGGGCTTGTCTTGTGCAGCAGTTGAAGTGGGCCAGCTCGCACTGGGCCGACACAGCATACCGAATTTGAATTTGAACATGTTGAATGAAAGACTATGAAAGAGAAAGACCCCGGAAAGGAAACACGGCGCATCGACCGAGCGAGCTTCGGGCTGCATCAAAGCTGTTAAAACAGAGTGAGTTTGGAGTAATAAAATATAATATTCAACTGAAAAGACGGGAAGTACCTGAAGTATCGTGGGGGTAAGCAAGGAGGAATGCGGTCCGCGAGGATTTCGATCGACTGATTAATTCCGAGTTATCGGCGATTACGCGAATTTCGGCCGAAACGAACTCGTTTGCGCCATCGTGGGAATCGCGTTAGACTCGCAAGCCAGTCGACGTCCACTCGGTTACAAGACAGAGCGGGTGGGAACGGCGACGGATTAGGATAGAGAACAAATAGCTACAACATCGGAGCAAATAATGATGGGACGTCAGTATCCATACACCCTGCAGCGATTGCTCGGGATGCCTCACTCTGACCCGAGTTGCTAGGCACTCCAGGAACCGTCCTTCAAGAAGTTCAGATGTGAACTTATAACAACAGGTAACCGTGTGGACGGTGAATGCCTGAGTTTTCGATGGCATCAATTTCACCGGGCCGGGCTGGTTTCACGAGCCTATGTAGACGAGACCAAGGATACCCTTATAATAGATCGGGGTCGCAAGCTGTTTTCTGGCTCCCTGATGTTCCTCCCGCTTTGATTTCTCTCTGATGATTGGTTCCTTCTACTTCTACTTTGATGGCGTCCGCTTTTAATGGGGGGCATGTCGCGTTGATTTGGTACCTCAACCTCAGTCCACAGCTACATCCCCTCCCTCTATGGCATCGATGATATTACTGGGGCTAGCTCTAGTGGCGGGAAACACCTTCCCATACACCCTCTTAGGCCTCGGAGTGGCATCATTGACCGTTTATGCCGCCCACCGTCAGACTCCGTCGTACAGGCTGGGCCGGGTCGAAGACGCGATAATCGCAACCGAGAAAATTCGACAACACACGGAGGCAAACGGGGCAAGAAATCCCGTGCAGTGGATGGGACTATGCGAAGCGCCTGCTCGAGCGAGTGTCGTTCTTGTTGTCATGAACGTTGATGGTAATTGGAATATTGAACAGTGCCAAATTATCAGCGTCCAAGATTCAAACTCGTTTATTGGAAGCACGCAGCATTAAAACATGGGGTGAATATCTGGAGAAAGTCAAAGAAATTCTGCACAGCATCGACGAGTGCGCAAGGAGGTGAAGGATATCCAGACGTCCATCCTGGTGAGAGGGTTCAAAATTGCGGGTGTGGATGATTGAATTAAAATTATCGCAGCTCACCATTGAGGCGGAACGTCAGCGTCAGTTATGTGAGGGCATAAAAGAGGTCCGCGAGGCCATCGACGCGACCATTCGTTCTTCGATGCGTGCGTTGTCTATTTGTTTTCTGACATAATCATCACTTAGATTCGAAGGCCACGAACGCACCTCGACCCTACGTCGTCGCTTTGAATCGGAAGCTGGCAATCCATTTAACGGATCTTCCATGCGAGTATACCAGACTTGACACAAAATTCCTTGGCTCACATTTCTGAGTAGTGTATGAGGCCATCGGAGGCCCGCCGACCTCCAAGTTTCTAGTAATATCTGTGTCGTTAGCTGTGGACCTTGCTATTCATTTGCTATCCTTTCTCTTTTTCTGTGCCGGTTACTTCCGCAACGATCAGCGGGACAGCGCCGGAATACTTCAATAAACATATGCTTACCCTTGACAATCTATCGTGCGCTGTTCAAGTACTGTGTGGGTTGGGTCAGGCTCGAAAGCCCGAGCTTGGCCCGTCGGGTTATCGCGGGTCTCGTCAAAGAAAATTTTGAGACCCAAGCTCGGCTACTCGGGATTGACTGCGGATTTCTTTCGCTCCGGTAGAGAGGTTCCATAATCGCAAGCTAGGGGAAAATGGGCTACTGCGGAACCTTGTCTCAGCGGCAGCGGAAAGCAACAGGGGCGGGCA
Organism: Mycena olivaceomarginata; assembly: GCA_029378375.1. Lineage (NCBI taxonomy): Eukaryota > Fungi > Basidiomycota > Agaricomycetes > Agaricales > Mycenaceae > Mycena > Mycena olivaceomarginata. The sequence continues at coordinate 18,671 of JARKIC010001753.1, read as the reverse complement.
CGGACGTGTTGACGTGATGGTTCGAAAGAGATCATGTCACACTTGTTGATCACCCACAAAAGGAAGGAACACCGTCTGGGACGTGGATTGGTACATTGACAATGACATCGACACGAAGTATACACGCCGATCGTACAGAAACAAGAGGCGAAAAGAAAACAAGTCGAGATAGAAAAAATCGCCCCGTCCTCTGCCTCTTGCCGTCGCCCTTCTTCCCGCCCTCAGGACTACTTAGCGGCGGGCTTCTCCCTACCACTCGCCGACGCCTTGCCCCCGCGCAGCGCCTCAAGCTCCTGCTCCGTGCGCTGTCGCTGCGCGCGCTCCTCCTCCCACATTTTGCGGATCTTATCGAGCTGCACCTACGAGTCGCCCATCGCTTGGTCCATGGGTGGCTTCTCCAGCGTCCGCTTCTCTATGTTCCGCACCTCTTTCTCCTTGAGGTGGTGGATGTACTGTACCGTGCGGGACAGGATCGCGCCCTTGGCCTTCTCGCCGCTGCCACTGGGCACGATGCGTCCCAGCTCGTTGATCCCCTCGTTGATGTTCCCGCGTCGGCGGCGCTCGACTTCTTTCTGCGGAAAGAAGGAGGTCAGCGCTACGTACCGTTTTACTAACAGAACAAGGAAGAAAGTTAAGAAAAACACATGATTATCTTTTCGCTGCCGGGTCCACTCCTTGCTCCCCTTCGCCGTGCCTCCACGGCCACGGCCCCTGCTCGGGCTCGTCGACGTACTCCCCGGCGGGTTCGGCATGCCGCCCGTTCTGAGTATGGTGACGGTGACGCTCTGCGGTGGCGGTTTGCTTGGGACGGTACTTGTGCGAGCGGACTGGTGTTTTCCCGACGTCGTGCAGCGGCATTCCTCGCCAACGACTTCGTATCTGAGCACCCTAGTCGCACCTGTTCTGAGCAAATGCGAATGTGCATCTCGTCGCGGGTGCGATTTGGGATATGGGCTGCGCATCCGGATCGCGAGCATCGTGCCCTGTACCTTTGAGTCGAACGGGTGAGACCGCGCCGACCGCAATTCTGCCTACTCCGTCTTCCTTTTTGCATCGCAGCATCTGCGAATTTGACGCTTGCGAGCGGGATATGAGTGCGTTCCTTCTCTTTTTCCTCCTTTTCCTCATCCTTCTTTTCTCCCGCCCTCCCTACTCCCTTCTTTCTGGCTTCTGGTGTATATACTCACGTCGCCCTCAGCCATCCTGCGCACGCACCCTTCTATAGCCCGTTGCTCCTCCCGCCTCGCGGAAGCGTCGTGTGCAACATGCACCGCGACTACTAGCACTGCCCGCCGCCCGCACCGGCCTTCTGCAGTAACACGACACGGAACACGATGCACTCGCCGACTACGAAGCTACTCCACGCCTCCTGGATGCGCCCCGCATCTACGACCTCACCATACGCGCGGTGCGTCGCCCCAGACATCGTACCACGCCCACACCCTCAAAGCCATGCCTCGCGCACCCTAGATACGACCCGCAGCAGGCGCTGCCATTCCTCGACGCGCGCGCCGCCGCCATGACCCACGGGCGCAGCGACGATCTTCAGCGGAGTCACCCTTTGCGTTCTCGGCGTGCCCCAGCGCGCACCACAGCTGGGATGTGCGACACCATTGTCGTGCGCACTACGCCCCTCGATGCTTCGCCCCTCCGGCTCCCTGGTCTACCATCCACGCAGGAGCACTCCCACACCTGCCTGCGCACACCGGGAGCCAGACGCGCGGCTCTATCGGCATGCGCGGCGCTCCACACCGCCGCTTGCCTCGAAAGCGCCATCCTCGCCTGCTGCTGGACCCCCGGCTCGATCGTGCACCCGGAGCACTACGGGCAGCATCTCTCGCGTCTGCAGCGCTCCTCGCGGCCTATTGGTTGCATGCCGCTTTCATCGCGTCATCGCGCACCTTGTGCGCGCGTCTCATTGGCAAACGCATCACCTGCAATACCTCTCGCGTCCGCAGCGCTTTTCCGGCCTATTGGTTTGCGCGCCGCTTTCTTCTCGTCTTCCCGCACCCCGTGGGCGCGTCTCATCGGCAAGCGCACCACCAGCAGTACCTCTCGCATCCGCAGCGCCCCTCGCGGCCTATTGATCGCGCGCCGCATTCTTCTCGTCTTCCCGCACCCCGTGCGCGCGTCGTCATCGGCAAACCCAGCACTTGCGACAGCCAGTCTAGTCCCCATCGTGCATTTCGCCCTCGTCGTCTGCTCGCACACTGTAACGATCCTCGGCCCTCCTCGCGCCCCACCCACCCTCAACACCGTCGCGCGCAGTCTCACCACCACCCGCCCCTGCACTACCTGCAGCAGCCGCTCCCTATCGCTGCCGGCCCGTTCACCGCCTCCCCGTCCACCCGTCGACTGATAGGCTCGTGCCCTCCATGCAGGCACGCTTAATCCCGGGCTTACACCTTCTGCCTTTCGGAGACATTGAGGACTGCGAGCCTGAGGTATGTCACTGAAGAGCGGGTATGTCTCGAATGGAATGGACTTACTACGTACGTACTTCAATGTAGGTCTACTTGTACTTTTTCGTTTTCGTTCTGATACATATCGTGTATGTATGTAGTCAAATGAAAAATTATTCTTTTATTGTCGTAGTACTTCGGGTGCACGATCAAGGCTGGGTCTAGCAGCGTCGGCTGCGCATCCGGCTCCCACTGCGCATCCAAGGCACCAGGCGTGTGGGGGTGCCCCCTGCGTCGATGGTAGCTCGGGGAGGAGGTGCGACCCAGCAATCGTCGTAGTGGGTGGCCAGAAGAGAGTGCGGCGCCGGCGATGAAGAACAGCAACCGCGAGCGCTGCGCACGCGGGCAGTGGTGCAGATGGTAGTTGGGGCTGCGCGCGTCGAGAACGCTGAAGGGGATGACTCCATTGAAGGTCATCGCTGCTCCTGCGGAGTCAATGAGGGCGGCACGCGTGTCGAGAAACCGCAGAGCCTGCGGCGTGTTGTCTCGTGCACGGGGAGAGGGTGTGGGCGTGGTACGGGGTCGGAGTGTGATCGTAGATGTAGTGTGCCACGTCAAGCAGGCGGGTAGTGACTTCGTAGTCGCTGAACGCACACGGGCAGCGAGCAGTGCGGATGGTCGCGGTGCATGTCACACGCGACGCTCCCGCGAGGCGGGAAAGAGCGACGGGTGCTACGGATGGGTGCGCGCGCAGGATGGCTGGGGACGACGTCAGTATATACACCGAAAGGAAGAATCAAGAGAGTGGGGAGGGCGAGCATAAAAGAAGGATGAGAAAGGAAGAAGGAAAGAGAGGGGGGGAGAGGGGGAGAAAACGCAACCGATATCTCGCCCACAAGCGCCGAATTCGCAGATGCTGCGATGCAAAAGAGAAGGGTCTGCTGGGATTGCGGTCGGCGCCGTCTAGCCCGTTCGACTCGGGTCAACGCCGGGTGGCAGAGCGGACTATCTAGGAGGCATTCAGACAAGGTAAAGAAAAGGTTCAGGGTACGCACGATACTCACGATCTGGCAGTGCAGCAAGTCGCACCCACGACGAGATGCGGATTCGCATCTGCGCAGAACGCATCGGCTAGGGTGGCCGAAGACGAAGTCGTTGGTTAGGGGCGAGGGACGTGCGGAAAGATAACATGGAAGCGACGCCACGCCAGTTACGCCGATGGCGGACGCAGTACGACTGGGACAGGGGTTAGCACATGAAGGTAGATGAAGCATGATAACGGGCAACATACCTCAGATACTCCAGATACGCAACGCGTATCTCCCTTGTCCACTGGCTTTCCCGGCACCCAATTCACGGCTCGTACGGCGAAACAGAGTTCACGCGCAGTGCGAACGCCGGTCTATAGTACTCTATACTGAGAAATAGAAGGCTGAGGATGGGACAGAAAGCATGGACGAGCACACGCACCTGAGAGCCGACCAGTTCTTGAGAGTCGGGCGCTTCAAACGAGACGCGTGGGCTATGTAATTTCACTGCGCATCGCAGCTCCTGCAAAGATACGGGATACTTGCGTCGGATGAAGAGGCGGCTGGGAGTCAAGACGGCGGCAAGGCCCGCAAGAGCTGCGAATGGGGGACGCGGGCAGAGGGACTGGGAAGAGCATTTCCTAAGCAAGGCCGGGCGATACCATGGAGGACTCGGGCTGCCGTTCTGCCAAATATTGGCAGAATGGTGGCGCTTTGAACGCGGTCAGGTAACAATATTTTGACACCCCTATCAGCTGGTCGACGCCGCCGATGACAATAACCCCACTAAGGACATTGGAGCTACAGAGACTCTAGAGGACGAAGTACCTGCACCACTGTCGCCAGGCTCAGTAACTGAGCCTCAGTTATCGACGGTGATGTGGTGAATTGGAGCCGGTACTAGACGACGGTCAGAAACGCCGTAACGTACGAGATGGCAGTTTGCCATCATTCTGCCCGCCAAACTGTCGTTCTGCCTGACATAACGACTGCGACAGGCGCAAGCACGTACTTAAGACAGCGTGGCTCAAGTGTGGCTACATTTGCCACGTCGTCTTCCGCACCTTCTACCCACCGCCTGAGCAATACATTGTCCTGATCCTCTTTCCTCGGTCAGTCCTGGCTCTTGAGGAAACTTCAGCAGTGATTGATATGTCTCTGCCAGGATCCACACTCTTAATCTCCAGCAATCCACACCACCATGCTTGGCCGACATACTGATCTTCAAACACTTAATAACTACATCTCTGGTACGAGGGAAGTTTGTTTGGATGTCAAAATGATTGTTCATTTTACCCAGGAGGTGTAGGAGGTCCTGGTGGTGAGGGCTATGCTCAGGGGACCGGTGGTCATGGGGGGGCTGGGCAGGGACCTACTGTCCATCTCCATTATGATATCAGGACTGAACAGTTCACCGTGAATAATCTCTATGCCAGGTCAGCTGTGGTACAAGCATCTCAAATTGCCAACCATTGTTCTCCTCCGTCAAGAATCTTTCAGGGCAGACGGGATATCCTTGACAAAATGCATAATTTTTTCACTTCTAATGCAGGGATCCAACACATTTATGTGCTGTATGGACTCGGAGGTGGTGGAAAGACACAGATTGCTCTGAAATTTATAAATGAGTCATCATCCCGGTGAGCTTGATCATTCAACCAGGGAATCCTTGTTGATCCAGATTTATATTCCAGCTTCTCAGACATCTTTTTCATTGACACCAGCACTATTGGGACAATTGATACAGGTCTCAAGAACATAGCTGTTATGAAAGATTTTGGGAATTCCAGACAAGATGGCTTACTATGGCTGACCAGCAAAGTTGAAGAATGGCTGCTTTTCTTGGACAATGCAGATGATCCAAGCATGGATCTGAATGATTTTATTCCTCAGTGCAATCATGGGAATATCATTATCACCTCTCGGAATCCTGGACTATGTGTTTATGCTGGGTCACATTCTCTTGTGTCAGATATGGAAGAGGAAGATGCAGTGGCATTATTACTCAAGAGTGCTGTACAAGAGACCACAATTGGTACTAAAAAAATTGCAGCAGAAATCATAAAGGTTGGACAACCAAGCTTGAGAATCCATTCAATTTTAACCTTCATACTTCTTTAGGCATTGCACTATCTACCTCTTGCAATTGTTCAGGCTGGGGCATTCATTTCAAAATCTCAGGATCTTGATAGCTATTTAGCTCTTTATACAAAGAACCAAGCTCGATTACTTAGTGAAAAGCCTACTCAGTCTCATGACCGTTATGCCTGGACAGTGTACACAACATGGCAAATGAGCTTCAACCAGCTTAAGCCAGCAGCTGCCATGTTCCTGCAGCATTGTTCATTCTTCCATTATAATGGAATCTCAGAGGGGATCTTCAGCCATGCTGCCAATACACATTTCCATCTGATGGTCTATCTAAAGAAGAACTACAAGAGCCACTGGAATTCCTATCACATTTCCTGGGGCCAGCTGGCGAATGGGACTCTCTAAAATTTATGGATGTTACCAATGAGATCCAAGCCTATTCATTGATTAACTTTGATGCAAAGAAGAAGCTCTTTTCTATCCATCCATTAGTACATGTTTGGAGTCGAGCCACAGTCTCTGAGCCAGAGAGATACCTGTCCACCATGGGATCTATACTTGGTATGGCTATTTCAGAACGCCCAAGGCTGGCAAGGGAGAATCTCCATTTGGCAAGTCTGGTATTATGTCCACATGTGGAATTGGCTGTACAGATGAATGCAGAAGTAGCTCTGGTTTTCAGACGCCAATATGTATGCATATTTGTGGAAGTTGGAAAAATCCAACAAACTGAGAGGCTGCTGGAAGAAGTGCTGAAGAAACAGAGACTGCTTCTGGGTGACAATCATCCCAACACCCTGCGTACCATGGGTAATCTAGCCAGCACATACTTAACCCTTGGAAAGTCTCAAAAGGCCAAAGAACTCCATGTTATTGTCATGGAAAAACAGAAACAGCTTCTGGGTGACAATCATATAGACACCCTGCTTGCTATGGGTACTCTGGCCATCACACACTCAGCTATGGGAGAGCATCAAAAGGCCAAGAACTCAAGGTTATTGTGCTGGAGAAACAGAAACAGCTTCTGGGTGATGATCATCCGGACACAGTGAATACCATGGGTAATCTAGCGAATACATACTCAGACCTGGGAGAGCATCAAAGGGCCAAAGACCTCAAGCTTATTGTGCTGGAGAAACAGAAACAGCTTCTGGGAGACCATCATCCACACACTGTGAATACCATGGGTCATTTGGCCACAATATACTCATATTTAGGAGAGCATCAAAAGGCTGAAGAACTCAAGGTTTTTGTGCTAGCAAAAAATAAACAACTTTTGGGTCCCAATCATCTACAAACCTTGATTGCCATGACTAATCTGGCCCAGACATATTCAGACCTAAGAGAGCATCAAAAGGCCAAAGAACTCAAGGTTGTTGCACTGGAGAAAAAGAAACAGGTTCTGGGTGACAATCATCCTTCCATCCTGCTTAACATGGGTAATCTGGCCATTACATACTCAGACCTGGGAGAGCATCAAAAGGCTGAAGAACTTTATGTCATTGTGTTGGAGAAACAGAAACAGGTTCTGGGTGACAATCATCCAGACACCCTGCTTACCATGGGTGTTCTGGCCAAAACTTACTCAGCTCTGAGAGAACATCAAAAGGCCAAAGAACTCAAGCTATGGTGCTGGAGAAACGGAAACAGCCTTCTGGGTGACAATCATCCAAAGACCCTGAATATGATGAGTAATCTGGCCACCACATACTCAGACCTGGGAGAGCATCAAAAGGCTGAGAAGCTCAATGTCATTGTGCTAGAGAAGCAGAAACAGCTTCTGGGTGACAATCATCCAGACACCCTGTGTACCATGCATAATCTGGCCAACACATACTTGGAACTGAAGAGTATCTAAAGGCTGCAGACCTCAATGTTACTGTGTTAGAGAACGGAAACAGGTTCTGGGTGACAATCATCCAGAAACTCTGCTTACCATGGGTAATCTGGCCCACACATGCTCACACGTGGGAAAGCATCAAATGGCCAAAGAACTTCATGTTATTGTGTTGGAGAAACAGAAACAGGTTCTGGGTGACAATCATCTGCACAGCCTACATAGCATGTTTAGTCTGGCCAGTACATACTCAGCCCTAGGAGATCATCAAAGGCTGCAGATCTCCATGTTAATGTAGTGGAGAAACAGAAACAGGTCCTAGGTCACAGCCATCCAAGCACCCTGCTTAGCATGAGTGGTCTGGCCAGCACATACTCAAACCTGGGAGAGCATCGGAAGGCTGAAGAACTCAATGTTACTGTGCTGGAGAAACAGAAGCAGGTTCTGAGTGACAATCATCCACACACCCTGGTTACCATGAGTAATTTGGCCAATGCATACTTAGCTCTGAGAGAACATCAAAAGGCTGAGGAACTCATAGCTATTGTTCTGGAGAAACAGAAACAGCTTTTGGGTGACAATCATCCAGACACACTGATTACAATGAGTAACCTGGCTAGCATTTACTCAGCCCTGAGACAGCATCAAAAGGCTGAGGAGCTCATGGTTGTTGTGCTAGAGAAACAGAAGCAGGTTCTGGGGGACAATCATCCACACACCTTGTGTACCATGGGTAATCTGGCCATCATACAGGAGAGATTGTCACAAGAACCTGAAATTGTTCCATCACCTTTTTTAGTGCAAATAGATAAGCCCTTGATCTTGGTCCTTATAGATAAAATGGCAGATAACCTTGAGGACAAGATTGAGTCTGAAATAGATTAGATACAGAATTCCCATGGTTCACAGACTGGTACAAGTAGAATAATTATTTGTCTGGAGTAGTCAGCCTTTTATTTCATCATTTTACAATGCTACCACTCAGTCCCTGAGTTTTATACTACAGGATAAGACATGTTGTATGCATCATGGCAACTCTGTCATCTGCAGCCATGGAAGGTTCTCTACGCTCCACAACACCTGTCACTCCATGCGCATCCCACCAAGCTTCCCCATTTACTGGTATTGGCCCTCTGAAATGCAGATGTGGCTGTGATGAGCTTATTAGTCAGTGGAGATATTGGATAATTATAATATGCTGGCACAGCAGGACAGCTTGGACCATGTCAGACCTGACAAGCTTCCCCTATCATGTGAACTGTTGGAAATACAAGTGTCAGCAACGGCCTCTGGGTCGGCTAAACAGCGAGTAACCCGGCGAGAACCCCAACCAGGAGAAACCCGATAGACGCTAGTAGCTCGTGTGTTCCCCGAGCAGTAGGACCAGTCGTACGGTGTCCTCCCTAGGAGGCCGTATGTCGTAGGTCGGGATGCGAGGCGGAACCCGGAACGAGTCGAAGAGGGTGTGATATCCACTCAGGTACAAAACCCGAGGTGTGGATACAACCCGTAGTACGGTGCAAGGGAAGCGGGGCAGGGTGGAGACAATGCCTATGTCAAGCCAAGGTAGAAGCCTGAGATTAGACGAGGTAGAATCTACTGTACATAGAGATTCTACCGTGCTTATATAGGCTTCTAATAAATTAAAGCGATCGCGGTCGATCGCGATCAGTTCCTGCAACGTAGCGTTAAGGAGCATTAATGCTGATGCTCCTGGACTCCTCTGTGTTGGTTTCCGTGGCGTCGGTGGACCTAGAAGACCCGACGTTCGGGTTTCCTAGTCCTAGTGTCATTGTCTCCAGTGGTTCAAACCCCAATCGGGTTTGCAACCACTCCTGTACTCCGTGTACCCTCCTGTGTCAGCCCTTGGTGCGTCCGGGGACTAGAATCCGTCTGTACGGGTTCCTAGTCCCCCTAACGTCTTCTGTATTCCGTGGCGCAGACTCCCTGAGTCTGCGGCTTTAGAATCCGAGGCCGGGTTTCAACCGTGAGAAGGTCACGTGGTGGCGTCATGAGAGTCCTGTGCCGCTAAGACGCGTCTGTATCCATACGGACGCGTCGCGTGAAAAAGTGGAACCCGGGCGATTCATGACAACAAGCTTGAACCACGGCAACTATCTATTGTTTCACATGTTATTTCAACTACTATTTCACTGTTGCTAGCTGCCCACATTCTTTCCCCCGCAACCGCATGATATCCGCAGCACTTTATTTCAATTTCTGAGTCCTTTGTTTCATGTTCCTTATTCATGTGATAGTTTGGTACATATAAAAGCTCTAGTACTTGTCATAGTTTACCTCACTGGTTTGCCTCGCAATTACCTCTTGCTTGCAAACATCCTCCTGAGCTCAATTCTACATGCAACATATTGGTTAATGGGCATGCTGAAACAGCACACCACCATGACCCAGAAGGAGGCCAGTACAACACAGCCGACAATGTTGCAGTTGTTCTCCACTCGGAAAGAGTTGTTTCTCCCTCTGTTTATTTGTAGTTTGTTTGTAAATTGAAGTTTGGTTGTTGGCAATAAGGCATAGCAGGAGTGCGGTGTGATAAGGACTGCAGTGTCACTATCAAAAGGTAATGTGATTTGAGTGCAACTGCATTCGTCCTCTAGAGGGGAAAGTATAGTCAAATGATAGAGAGGAAGGTCAGTGCACAAATCCACTTGTGTTGGGGTAGTGTGGGTGAACAATAGTTTGTGGAGATTGTTTATCTCCTGGGAATGAGCGAATGTGCCAGACCTGCTGTCAGCCAAATGAGGTTACAAGTACTTTATGTACTCGTTCTTTTCATCAATCGGATCCAGTTTTTGAGGTGGCGAAACTTTATCAGTGCGTTTCAACGATGTAATAAAATAGTGGCTGTGTTCATTAGATTTTTGAAGTCGTTTTAAGAGCTCAATCTAATGTATTTAGCAATTATCTAATTGACCGAGATAGGGCCGGTTCGAATCTGTTCAGTCCATCATTTTTTCCATCCCTGATTCCACATATTAGTTGGCCTCGACTCTTGATTAGGCTTGATGTTCATACTCTATATTTACAAGCATACAAGAAATGGTCATAATACCTTTAGCAATGATATTTTTTATTTCAGTCAAAGAGAGTACTGTCACGTGTTTTCCGTACTCACGTTTTGAGTCAGGGTTCTGTGGCTGTGATGACCGTCTCTACGCACGACTTCGGATATTCCCGGCCTTTGTGTCACATTTTGTCACTTGTGTGATCTCAGATTTCTTTTCCCTCTAGCAGCCTCAATTCTTATCGGATCATCTTGAAACATAGCGCGTTCGATTTTCACAGTTTGAATACAGTACATAGGCTATTGGAAACATTTTTGGTATCTATATTTAATATTGTTTGCAAATTATGCACCTTTCAGCTGTTGACCCTCTGACAACACAGTGGGTGCTCAGATACCTCTAAGATTTTGTCTAGGAGGTTTTGGCAGTACTAGAAGTTGCAAGAAAGACTTTTATTTTGGAAAATACAATGGGAAGTGCACAAATGAGCAAAATAAAGTCTGATCATACCAGAATTTGGGGGATAAACTGTAGACCCTCCCATAATAAAGTTGGTGTCAGGACGGGGCCAATTATTTTATTTGGCAATTTTTTTGATCTATAATACTGCACTGCACACTTGTTTTTGGGAGAAATACACTAGGACTTCGGAGCGAGCCTTGGATCACAGCATCAATCCTGCATCAACCTCTTTTGATCTGAGTTCTGAGCCTCTATTTCGAAGCTTTCAAAGTAGATCTTGCCTCCAGAAGTTGATAGTGCAGTAATAAATACCAGGAAGATGTTCAAATGAAATAAATCGGCATGGTTCTACAACCTATCAGCTTGAATGAGGGGTGGCAAATTTGGATTGAATGTGGACTGTACCTTGCTTGTTGGTGAGTTTCTTACTATGTGCATGCTGAGAAGTATACAGTGCAATAACTACTATCCATAACACCGCTTCGACAAAATTTCCGAAGCATCCGAGCTGTCATTCTGATGCTAAAGGGTAAACAGTTGAAAATGGCATAATTTGGCCTTCGGAGGGATAATGTGCCAGAAAATGATTATCCAGTGGCCTATGCACTGTATTCCATCATCCTAAATCGAATGAGCCATGTATCAACACGATTGGAGACGAATTGAGAGTGCTAGAGAGAAAGGAAATCTGAGATCAAGAGGACTGCCCCTTGTTGTGTGATTTTCCGTGTCTTGTTCCAATGCACCGAAAGCAGTTCTGAGAAAAATAAGTCTACAGTGCAGTAATAAATGTACAAAAGGTTGTTCAGTAAAAATACTAGCCCTTGGGTGTGCCCCGTCCTCTTCGACTAGAGTCAACAGTTTTGCTCTCAAATGTTACTGTGATCCACCTGCATTACATTCATCTCGGTGTCTATAGTGGTATTACTGAGGTAAAAACCATCCAGTGCAGTATCATACACCCGCTAGAGTATTCTGACCAGGTCTTGGATCTTCCCAGGCACTTGCCCAGTTCTGGGAGGGTAAACAGCTGAAAAACTTGGTGCCTTTTCCTGGCAGACGAGGAATGCACCATAAAAATGTTTTCAATGGCATATGCACTATATTCAGACCTTGGAAGTTGAACACACCTGTTTTCGGGACGATTGGACAAGAATTGAAGGTGCTAGAGGGAAAAAAAAATCAGCATCAAACAAGTCCCCAAAACAGGAGGGGGGCGCTCGTGCCTTAGTTACCCGTCCCGTAATTGACCTGGCAGGACAGAGCTGGTTTGCCAATTTCATACACTGTCTCGCCAGGTACATCTCTTTTTCTCTACATACTACCATGTGTGTTACTCTGTCTCACCAGTCATATCGCTCCCAGTTTTTGCTCCCCAGCCACATCGGCGCTCGCATCATCTTTCCATAAACTTCGAACCACGGCGAGCCTGATACGAGGCTGTTTCTGGCTAAAACCTGTGCATTGCGCACCCAACCAGGACTACAACAATCAGCTGGAAATTGTGGTTCGATGCACGTCGTTCGCAGTTCAAAGTTCGCTAACGACCTTTGTAGACATGCCACAAACACTGCTACTATGTTTTCGTTGCTGGCTATCCTTAGTCATCGCACATTGACTCGAGGAATATCCGGAATTGGGTGAGTCTTTACAATATGCCTCGAACTTTGGTGGACCTCACCATAGTTTCGACCTCTATACAGAACCCTCTCCATCCGCATCTGCCACCCTAATTCGGTCAACTCAATGACACTCATGTTCTAGCAGCTCCATCAGTATTGCTCCAAACTCACCATGCGTCTCAGAACCTTTGTTTCTCCTAACTGATTCCAATCCACGAGCTGACCTGGGAAGTCACGACTACCTCCGAATTTATCCATTCAGAACGACTCGCTGTGCGTCTCAAAATTTCCCTCACAAACCAGCCTAACCGTTCGAAGGTATTCACTTTTGCGTGTCATGAACCGTCTTTTCATTTTACTTCCAGAACCCAAACAACCCGATCATTGATCAGATCAACTATCTGATCAATCGAACTTGGATACCGTTTTAGGATCCCAAACGGTTATGATCGGTTTTCCCGACCTTCGGGTTCCCGATCACCCCTCTATGTTCCTATACCCCTTCATTTACTTCGCATTAATCTTGTCCGTTGTCATTGGACACTGTACCTTAATTTACAAACCCCTAGGGACTTTAGTATATAAACCGTAGTTATTCTCCTGTACTTTACACTATTCTAGTCTAAACTCCAGGCTTATTCATTGGAACTCTTCGTGCTTCAGTCGCCCTCGTCACCTCAGAACCCGGAATCTGCTCTGTGCTGACATTGCGACAGAGGCATCATGTTCTTCTCGCCCTCGGCTTTGGATTTAGAAGCATTACAGCAGACTGAGAATACCCTCAGCCTTCATAGTGTCGCGACTGGAGCAAGTTCTGTGTTTTCTCTGAGGTTTTCGGCTTCACGGTACTACGCGCAGATACTTGGTTTCAACACAGAATCTTTGCAATCATCTACATTTATTTCAGACAAGATACATGTACTTTCAATTGCAATTTTTTTTCCTTTCCTGATGAAAGTTTCCAATGATTCGTAGCATCGTCTGAAGTCACGCATCAGTACGTCGGAGCGAAGCGAAGGCATGTCTTGTATATCAATATTGGTGGTTCTTCCCACCCACAGATGACAAGACATGAAGAGAAAAGCGAGACATGTGAGCATTGGTTTAAACACTTTAACATTTAAATAGTCAAGCTGACGCGAATTGCCGAAACCATTCAAGGGTTTCAGGTTCAGGTGCGCGCGGTGATAATGCATTGCGGAGAGGAAATAGAGCCACATTGTCCTCACCGAGTTGTGCGAAGTTTTCTGACATTTCACCTGAAAGCCTGGCTCCAGATGATCTGGGGCGGTGTCCAAACAACGCATCCAGAACTTGAATTTCACGTAAGCATGGTTCCGTTGAGTTTAGATTGCATGTCATGGCACCTTATCTGGGGCTATACTTTCCCGTCCTACATTTGTAAGCTTTTCCGCACCAGAGTGTTGCCCCACTCACACATGGCTACCGATAAGCCTTGCCAGGTTTCTCAATTGACCGCCAACCCATCTTGGTTCCGATGGAGAAAGTTGAAGGATGACTTGACAATGTATAGACTTGCAATACCTTGGAGAGACTTGAGATGACTTGGAGACTTGCAGAAACTCAGGCTGGAAATCCGGCAGCTTGGCCTCCATATACTTGAGAATTGCGAGCATATGGTGACCGGAACTTGATATAGCTTGAGAGAAAACAGTTATAGCAATCATATCTTGACAGTCTTGAGGTTTTGAAGCCACAGAGGAGCGGTATAAAGACTGGAGGGTCACGAGGCTGAAAGAGCTTGCCTGTATACTTGGAGGTTGCAGCACGTAGTTTGCGTAAGCCAGATGCACCTGGCTTCAGTGCTTAAGAAATACGGCCAGCAATAAGATCGGCCACGGGGTTCCGAAGTCCTTCGCAGGTAAAGGCTCTGAACAAGGTCAGTGCTTTGGTTGAGGGCAAAAAAAAAAAGTATGAGTTATGCCGTGCGCAGCATCGGCCTCCCCCCAAGTAGAGAGTGTGAAGATACTAGACCTGGTTCCCTGTACTTGTGTACCGGTGAAACACCGTAACACAAGCACACAGCATCTTGTGCTATTTTGCGATTTCCTAGGACCAGTATTTATACAACTGGAAAGCGCTAGCACTTCTGATGTATTATTACTAGCACTCAAGACTCTGGCTAGGTGATATAAAGGAGAACTGGAGTGAGCTGTCAAGTACCGGTTCCTGATCGGGATCCGAAGGAGGTCCCAGATACGCCTGAGAGATGAAGTGCGTATAAGCAAGACGAAGGGGTCGAGATGTAGAGGGAAAGTATCGGAGTCCGAACGGAATACCGAACCCGTATACTGGAAGGGAAGGGGCTTGGCTTCAGCTCGTGTGCTGTGCCCTTCTCTACGCCTGGTGCCTGATTTTGGAGAGAGGCTTGGAGGAGGACAGAAGTCCGAGAGGAAGAGTATAGGGCAGACTATGTCAATATTCGAACTGAAGTCTAACTACCGACATGGCTTGTATTTATACGAGAGTAAAGTATTAGTGGGGATATAATGTAAGTACCGGAGCTTCGGAGTTCTCAGTGGGTTCGTGATGGATTGAGTCGTTATGAGTCAAGTGGAGTCAAGCTGACTTGGATATCACCAGGTCTCCAATGGCTCTGTGATGGAGAACCATAAAGTGTAACATAGGAGTCAGAAAGAATCATATGCAGTACAAACCAATAGAACAAGGGCGAATGCAGAAAAGCAGTGTCGGATATAATCGGGATCAGAGATCGTCGGAGTCCAATGGTGTCCGAAAAGGATGTGAAGTCACGGCACATGACAGTACCCCCCTCTTAGCGCTGAATCCTAGAGGCGCTTTAATGCCGAAGGGAAGATTCGATCTGAGGTTGCCGATCTGTCGGTAATCCGAGGCCAGCTATATAGCTAGTCACGTGATGTGAAAGTGAAAATTTTCACTCTCATCCACACACCACCATCACCACCACCTCATTCTGTTCCACCCGCATCTCCACCATGCCCCAACTCACCAACGAATCTGAAGCCAAGTATCTCAACCGGCTTTGTGTGATGTCTGCTGACAACGCGGACACCTTGGACTTCGAAGAGGGCGGTGCGTCGCCTCGGGGAGAAGAAGTGACGACAGGATGAGCAGAAGAAGGAGGAGACTGAGCGGAAAGCGAGGGAGCTGATTTTATTGGCAGTAAGCACAAAATCACAGAAAACCAGGGTGCCGACACACAGTCAAGCGCGTCAATAGCGGGGCACAAAGCCCAGCTCACAATTCTGACATTGAGGAAGAGAAACGAGCGAAAGCGGAGGGTAAACAACATGTCGCAAGCTGGTAGAGAATAAAAAGTGTGCAACACAGCCACCAGATTGTGTAATCAGGCAGTCGCCCAACAATCAGACCATGATTGCAAACAGACTCTATATTGATACTTACTTGTTCATCATCAATATAGAGTATCTGTTGCTCGTCGTCAACTCCGCGCCTCCAGCAGACTCGCCGCTCATTCAAAGCACCTGCTATCTGATCCCGAGCTGCTTCCGCACCTCTTCCGCTACATCCAGAACACCCATCGGTTCCACTCGGTTTTCGGCGACTTCAAACAGCTAGAGAAGCCCTCAAAGTAGATTTCATTTAGACTCATTCTCTTTTCTTTACCATCTATGCATCACTCACTCACACACCATATCATTTGGGCTATGGCTCATACACCGCATGGACTTTCCGTTTTGCATCCGGGTGCGCGGCTTGCCATGTGACCGGCTCTGCATCTCTTCAAGTAGATACGATTCAAACAGACAATGGACACCACATATATTACGCAGTATACAGTAGCTAGCTTTAGTTCTACCATATGCCCTAGGCACAAAGGAATTAAAACGGGATTCAAAAAAAAAAAAAGAGTATCTGTTACAGAGACTACATCAGTCACACTGCCGATGCATTTGCCATCAGTCGCAATCCGTAGCAGGGTTGAGTCCCATTAATGAGAATGAGTCCCACTTTCTAAGTGCTGGAGTGGGACTGGACGAGTCCCACTCCCACTAAAATTGTTGTTACTTGTGTCTGTGCATCCCAAATGCTAAAAGGACCTTAGTCAAGGAGGAAGCACATGAAGCACCTCTTTGTCATGAATCACCCAGGTTCTACTTTTTCGCACAACGCGTCCATATGGATACAGACACGTCTTAGCGGCACAGGACTCTCATGACACCACCATGTGACCATCTCACAGTTGAAACCCAGCCACGGATTCTAAAGCCGCCGAATCAGGGAGTCTGCGCCATGGGATACACAGGATGTTAGGAACTAGGAACCTGTACAGACAGATCCTAATCCCTGGACGCACAAACGGCTGACACAGAAGCATACACGAAGTACATGACTGGTTGGGAACTGATCGGGGTTTGAACCACTGGATAAGATGACATTCAGGATTAGGAAACCCAAGGGTCGGGTCTTCTAAGTCCTCTGACACCACAGAAACGGACACAGAGGAGTCCAGGAGTATCAGCATTAACACTCCTTAAATGCTGCGGTACAGGAACTGATCGCGATTGACCGTGATCGTTTTAATTTATTAGAAGCCTATATAAGCTCGGTAGAATCTCCATGTACAGTAGATTCTACCTCGTCTAATCTCAGGCTTCTACCTTGGCTTGACATAGGGATTGTCTCCACCCTGCCCCACTTCCTTCACATCATACTACAGGTTGTATCTATGCCCCGGGTTGTATACCTGAGTGAATACCACACCCTCTTCGACTTGTTCCAGGTTCCGCCTCGCATCCTGACCTACGACATACGGCCTCCTAGGGAGGACGTCGTATGACTGGTCCTACTGCTCGGGGAACACACGAGCTATTAGCGTCTATCGGGTTTCTCCTGGTTGGGGTTCTCGCCGGATTACTCACTGTTTAGCCGACCCAGAGGCCATTGCTGACACTCTTGGCTCAGCGCACATAAACCCAGAGTGATTGTGGAACAAGCTATCCTCCAAATTCTACTGGCACCAGATAAAGAAAGACTTGGATGAGTTCTGCGACTCCTGCGACATGCATCCAAAAGTCAAGATGAGAAACAGATTCTTCATACCAAACCCCATTCCTCACTGTCCATATGAATCAATATCACTCGACCTGTCACCTGATAGTCAATCTGCCCTGGTTGGGGACTTCAACACAATCCTGGTAGTGGTGGACAGGCTTACCAAGCATGCTTCCTTTATACCAATGACATCAGGGCTCACAGCGCAGGGATTTGCGGATCTATAACTATTTGTCGAGCATGTAGCTTCTCGGTTTAGCCTCCCAGATAATGTCATAGCAGACAGGGACCCTCGCTGGATGTCCGATTTCTGGACAGCGGTAGCAGCTGCCATACAAACCAAGATGTCTCTTTCGTCTTCGCACCACCCGCAACACAACAGTCAGACGGAGAACATCAATCATCAACTGGAGACATTGCTTCAAGTGTATGTGTCAAAAGACCAATCTGACTGGGCGAAATGGTTAAAGCTTATGGAATTTTCCTACAACTCCAGCATTCACACTTCCATTGGAACCACCCCTTTCCTGCTCTTGTATGGCTTCAAACCGAAGGCGCCCTTAGACTACCTCCTTCCCAAGGATTGGTCCAAAGCCAGATCCCCGGGCATGCGCAAAGAGACTAGTGCTTACTTGGAGCAGCTTCAGGTGCATAGGGAGAACACTAGACCGGTGATCGCTCGGGTGCAAGAGCCCAGAAAGACCTTGTAGAAAAAGTAAAATACCTCGTCAGTAGATCAGTGGCATACTGGCAGGTGTACTAGCGTAGACATAATTTCAAGATTTTTGCAGGTTGAGGAGAGCTGACAACAAAGACACAGTCTCGTTTCTCTGAAAATCCAAGTCGAGTCTTCACCTCAAGTTACCAAAAAGGAAATTCGATCTGTGATATAGTCTCTCGCAGACAGACACTTCAATACACATGTGAACTCGTACCTCGTTGTATTGAAGTCTGTTATTAAGCGGCGGGGGGTCCGATCAGGGTTAAAAGCTTGTTACATAATCTGCACCGCCACCCCGCCGCTTTTCGATGTTTTGTGCCCACAGAATAGATATTTATGCACATTTTTGCTGCAGATGCATCTATACTAGTACATTGCATGTTCCGGTCTGCTCAGAATTTTATCTAGCACTCGGAATCGAATGGATGAAGTGTTCCAGCATAGCACGTGGCTATCAGCCCTG
>JARKIC010001752.1:0-97487 GCA_029378375.1 Mycena olivaceomarginata | reverse complement strand
ATGAGCGGTGCGGGAGAGGAATAATGGGCCACGTGCCAGTGCTGCATAAGGGCATTCGGTTACGCTGGGAGGTCAAGGAAAACTTGAACAGTCATTTCTTGAACTATCTGGCGCCCGACAAAATGCTCTCAGTTAAAGTGTCAAATTTTTATTTATTGGAACTCGCAGATTGACTGTGAAAAAACCCTGACTCTATTCCAAGAATTGCAGCAACATGCTCGCGATATCAATGCGACGACCCCAGGTGTACTTAGATGGAGTTAAAATCGAACAGGCCACATCTTGTGGGTGCGTTTAGAACCTTCGGCAACTTCCGATCATATTGATAGACTCTTTCTCCTTTGTTCCTCCTTTCTCTCTAACCACCACTATCGTAGTATCATGGGAGGCGGGCCAACACTCTCGACTTTCCAACTCTGGGCTCATCACCAGTCCCTCCACCAATGCCACTACAATTGAAGACCTACGGCAGTCAATTCAAACTGCGTTGCCTGGAACCGCGGGCGTACATTGTGTCAGAGCAGAGGACCTTGTCGTATATTATGATGTGGACTCTAAATCTGCGAGGTGTGTCCGCCTTTTTCATTCTCTTTTCTCTGCCCTTCTGCTGACCGTTGTTGTAGCCGTGTCGAATTGGGATTGAACGCATCGGAGGAAGATCTTTCGGCGCTCGCAAACGCCTGCGACGCGGATGTGGGAACTCTCGGGGAGTGGACAATGGATCACACTAAATTTTCGCCCGCGCCTCGACGTTGTGTCTTCCGGGCTGCTGGACGTGATCAGTAAGGACATTCTTGAAGGCCAAAATGCGGACAAATTACTGAGGGCCGAGTTATCCCACTTGAAAGTATATGGTTCGCATTTGCTCGTTCAACGCGACTTGATATGATATATAGCTAACTACCTGTAGGGAAAAATGCATCTGTGGACCCACACAAGACCACGTTGCACCGCGAGTCTACCGCCGGCTCTCTGGTGGTGATATTCCCAACCCCTCACGCTGGCGGAGGCCTTACGATCCAACACGAAAACACGACCTTGTGTTTCGACCCCTCTGCGGCTCTCTCCGTCGCCGCCACTGCTCCGGCGGTGTCGTATATTGCACTGTACGGCAGGGTATCGAGCACCATGGCACCCATCGATGCTGGACACCGCGTCGCTCTGGTGTACAATCTGTTCCTCGTTGACCGTAACTCCAACGCAACCGCCAGTGCGACCGAGATCCTCCTCGAAAACAAAATCCACGCGCTCTTGACCGACCCCACCTTCCTCCCCGTCGGGGGCTTCCTCGCGGTCGGTCTCGCACAAAAGTACGCCATGCCACCGAAGAACGAGTTCGATCCCGACGGCCGCTACGACTCGGTAACCGGTGTATACATTACATCCAACACGCCTGCGAAGCGCTGGGGCGCCGTCCTCAAGTCGTTGAAAGGCGAAGACGTGCGCATGCGAGCTGTGTTCGAGCGCATAGGTCTCACCCCTTCCGTGAAACTATTGTACGCCGAGTCGTACGAGACTTCCGACGACTGCGATGTACTGCTGGAAGATGTTGTGGACTTGTTCGGCATCCACGAAGACATTCAGTGTTGGGGCGGAAGATGAAATGGAAAGGGCCATCGACGCCGTTAAACGCCAGGGCATTGTCCTTCGACGCGACAGGTATCGAATTGATGAGTTGGAGTGGATGCGTTCTGGCAGGCATGGAAGGCAATCTGTGTCGATGACTCAAGAACCAGCCGATGAACCGGCCGACGAGCCAGTGGAGGGAGTGGCCGTGCATTGGCTTACCAACGTAGGCGAGAAAAATTGTATCCACTCTGCGTATGTTGGAGGAGACAGTATGATTGAGCACATGTGCGGTACCGCGGCGCTTTTTATCCCGGTTCCCGCCTTTGGGGCTGACATCAGGGTATACTAGTGGCCGTGTCGATCTAGTCCTTTCTACAAATTTGTCCCACATTAAACTCTGTTGCAATAGACATGTTCCGAATTTCACTTGAGCAAGCAGTGAAAAAAATTCCCATGCGTCGAAGTCCGAGCTCACCTTCCTAATGTGGCTGGGAGGGCGAGCGGTATTTGGAGATGTTGTGCCGGATGCCGTGATTCGGCTGATGATCTTTCTACTTCGCCGGAGTCATCTCGATTCCTGATCCTTATTCGCCATTCCACGTTCTCACCGTATCCGCCACGATATTCAAGCAACGTGAGTAACCTCCACAGTTCAAGATGAATTGGAGAGCCGGGGTGCTAGACGCGTCGGACTCGGTCTTGAAGCTATCGCATGTCCGGGCCTGTAACCACCTGCCTCAGGATGGCCGTTACGTGCCGTCCCATACATCGAATTTATAGCAACCGCTCATCCAGTTCTCTACAGTCTACTAAATCTTCCTCAAAATGCCTATTACACCGCAAGAGTCGGCAAACGCGGACCTGATCAGCGGGTTAAGCCTCTCTTTCTCTGGTGAACGCGTGGTGTACGGTGTCGGCCCCTTCTTCCGCGCGAAGGACACACACAAAACACAGGCGCTCTGGATCGCAGATGTCGGCGTAGCCGAAAGCGCGCGCAAGATCACCTCCGGGCTGTTCTACGACCGAACGCCTAAGTTCCACCCGAAATCGGGGGACGTGTATTTCCTGTCCGACCGGCACAAGGCGGGGAGCGAAGCGCAAATCTATCGCATCTCTTCTGGAGAATTTGGAGGGGACCCGGAGCCGCTGACGTCGACGCAGAACATTCGCGGTGTTTCCACCTTTGAGATATCCCCCGACGGGCGCTGGCTGGCATATATCAGTGCCGACGAACCTGCGGAGAAAGACGAGGAGGATAAGGAAACATACGTGATTGTTTGGCGTGCGCCGAAAAAATTGGGACGTTTGCGCGTTATTGATCTAAGCAAGCGGATTAAGGAGTGAGTGCCTTGAACTTTTCAACTCCGAGTCAGCAGGCTAAACAATTTTAATATCATAGTTTTCGCACCGTCGTCTCCGTAAACCAACATGTCCAGACTTTCAGTTGGTCGCCTGATAGCACGCGGATTCTGTACCGCCTGACTGACTTGCCGGACATCGAGAGCGAGGCCTTCCCAATATCCGAGAATATTGTTTCTATCCAGGAAACTGGAGGCGACCTCCAATTTGGGTTCATACACGTTATAACCCACGGCCGTCAGCTGTTCTACAACAGTATCTGGAGCGAACCGGGAATGTTTTATTTCCTGCGCGCAGAAGATTACGCGGCCGCTACGCCCGCGCTTTGGACGTGCAAAACTACACCAGGGGCGTCTCCGACCCGAGTCGCGTTCGGTCACACCGATGATGCAGCGGGGCTGGTCCGTGTCAACACCAAAGTGGCCGTGGAAGTTGCTTGTGGCCTGGAGACGCGCATCGAAATTGTTGGCTCCACCTCCTTCACCGCATTTGAAACATCCGAGGATGCATTCTCGAGTTGGGATATCAAGCAGGTGAATGGCAAGTATATTTTTGTTGCCGCGCGCAGCTCGGGTGTCACCGGGGAGCCCGAAAACATCTGGTCTGGGTCGACAGTGCCCGGCACTAAAGGTGTTTTGTCGACTAAACTTTCTTCGCACCACGAGTGGATGTCGGGGAAAGAACTGCCGCAGTGCGCACCCTTCTACTGGAGTATCGAGGACGGTACGGCACTTCAAGGCGTTGCTGCATATCCCCGAGGACAATCGCTGAAGAACTTACCTACGGTTGTCGTTCCTCATGGAGGGCCATACTCGCAAGTCTTAGTTTTTGAACCGTTGGGCCATACCTTCATATTTCAACAGGAGGGACATTTTGAACCTGCGCATTGGTGAGTCTCTGTACTATTTTCTACCAATCACACCCAATATTATATCCAGGTCTCCACTACCGCCACCTGCTCGCATCACACGGGTTCCTCGTGCTGAGCCCAAACTACCGCGGAAGCCAAGGCCGCGGCAACGACTTTGCGAAAGCCATCCGAGGCGGAATGGGCACGCTGGACTACGCCGACATCGAATCGATGCTCGACGCGGCCATCAAGCGCGGATATGTCGACCGCGAGAAAGTCGCGATTGCGGGCTGGAGCCAGGGCGGATTCCTGTCCGCATGGGCGTGCACGCGTCCGAACTCGATTTGGAAAACGGCGATCATAGGCGCGGGGCCCACGGACTGGGGGAGTATGGCGATATGCTCTGATGTTCCGGCTGCGGAGGTGAGTATAATGTATAGTACCGTAAATAATATCCTTACTTTCGTACAGACCGATATCGGCGGCGCCGCTCCCTGGTCTCCGCGTGATCCCAAGCGGGTGCCACAATATCTGAAGGGCTGTCCCATGGCGGACGTGAAGAACGTCAGAGTACCTGTTCTTGTGCTTCACGGGGAAAAGGACGTGCGGGTGCCTGTGACTCAGGCGATAGGATTCATGCGAGGGTTAGTACGCGAAGGGGACGAGGCTGCAAGTGCTGCGTCGACGCTCATCATTTACCCCCGGGAAGGCCATGGATTCGAGGAACGTGCACACGTCGAGGATCAATTGACGCGGGTCCTCGCTCATATCCAGAAGTATTTAGCGTAAGATCACTTTCTCAACCAAGAGGACGATTGATGATTCCCACGGTTCATTTTGAGGTGCTACTCTATACACAACCTGAGTTCGTTTTAAGGCACTGGACGGTAAACATTTTCAACATGAATCACTCAGCTTTCTGGTGATTTTGACTTCTTTCTTTCACAATTTTGTATCCCAGAATCGTTGAGACCCGGCCCGAATTGAGCCGACCGTGACACCGTGTGACACCTCCAAATTTTTTACGGCCACCATGGTATCGAGCTTGGCGGCGCAATTGGCCAAGGGCGCGTCCCTGAACACGACTCTACTCGTCGACAGATCTCGCAGAAAGGCAGCCGAGTCGTATCTCTTTACTGGACGCGAAGCAGACCAACATGACTTGGAATCCATTCACGCGCTTGGGGTCAACGGCTTTCTTCAACTCACCACCTTGAATCCGGCCTTCCGCGAATTCGAGGGTCCTTTTTTTCAGATGGATCTCGGGATACCGACCGCACCCTTCTCTCAGCAGAGGCTATCACACAGCTTGACCTGGGCATTTCTGGGTTCTTGTCACTACTGGGTCCCTATGTAATGGAGGCGCCGACCGGAAAGGTTCTGGAATGGCTGGTACGGCGGTTCAGGTGCGTTGTAATGTGAATGGGTGGTTTCATTCTCATATCGTTGCAGGATTAACGAATTTAATGTCGAACCTATACTTGCTTTATTTTTGCCCTATCATGAATCACCGCATTTCGCTAAAATGCTCTCGATTCTGCACATAAAGTGAGCTGCCGTCTCTCGTTCCCGCTGCGGTGTCTTATTTTTCTAGACCGAACTCCGTCTGGAGCTTCCTCCTGCCTTTCAAGGCTGCCGCACAAAACGTCCCCCGAGTTTCCCTAGTCACCGAGATGCTCAAAAATTCTGATGCAACACGGTTCATCGTGAACCTTCTTCCAACCGCGATCAAAGCAAGTTCCTCGCACCACACGTTGCTGGCCTTCAATGCTGCCACAATACACGACTATCTCACTCGTACCAAAACCCTCGACGAGGGGACCCTCGCACACCTGCTCCCAGCGCTCATTGAGCCGCTGCAACAGCGCTCAGACATCATCAAGGACGCCATCGTACGCCCTTCGATTCGTTCTATCTTATATTTATTCAATCTGCCACTTAGCTCGGGAGTTACATCCTGCTCTCTGCACTGGCACGGGTATGCCAGCTCGCCCCGGTAGCTTTGAGAACTATCATCAACGCGATGGCCAGCTCTGCGCGCCGGGTTGCCACCAACCAATTCGTCAACGCCGTGGTCTCTGTGTGCGAGGCGCAGGACCCGCTCGATACGCTGACGGACGGGACAGGCAGAAGCGTCTTGCGGCTCGCGTGAGCTATGTGTATTCTATTCGCAGGATAAAGACTCATTCGCGCAGAAATATCAAGGAAGAGCTCCGCACAGCTGAAAAATGGAGCGGGATCGAAAATTTCGTTTCTCCCCTGCTTACGGCTCTTCTCAGACGGTGGGCTTTCTCGTCTCCGTTCCTCATATTCCTTCCAATCGAAATTGCAGGATTGACGACGACACCGAAATCCCGCCTTTCATCGAGTCTGTGATCAACTCGCCCACCGCCCCCGCCGCCGTCCTCAAACACCTGACCAACTTACTCATAACCAAGACCGTGTCGGAGGACGGGGACGTGCCTGCCCGGCGTCTGCTGGCGCTCGTCCAGCAGCGGCATCCCCTCATCGTGCAGGAGGCCGCGGACGAAATCTCTCGCGCAGACGCAGATATTCAGGAACGCGTCGACAGTGTGGTGACGTCGATCTCGCTCGCCGTTGCCCTACCAGCATCTGCATCTGTATCCGAAACCGGCGTCGGCAGCGTTGTCGCGTCGATGAGCGCCGACGAACGCGCACGGACTGCCGCGGTCAAGGAGCTGCTCGCCTCAGCGCAGGACGACGCCGTCGAGCAGGTGCGCGTTTTTCGTACCTCCCCTCATCTAATTCTGATTCCATCCCCAGCAACCCATCCGCGCCGCGCTCGTCGCCCGCGTCCAAGACACCAGCGCCATCGTCCTCAACGCGCTGTACGCTGCTCCCGCGGCGCTCCTCCCCGTCTTCCTCGCCGCCCCGAAACTCTACCTGGACTCCCTCGCCGCCTGCGCTCGCGGGCAAGCCCAAGCGCCCGCTCCTGCGCCTGCACCTAGGGCTTCCTGTTGGGCCACTTTTGTTCTGCGGCGACGCCCGAAGCGCGGGAAGACGTGTTTCCACAAGATCCTGTTCCCGTTCCTGCTGTTTTCCAAGGCGCGGCAGCACACTGCGGATTTGGTGTGGGAGCTCATCGCGCAGTCCCCTTTGGCGCAGTACGATTTGCTCGCGGGGTGCGCAGAGGTGTGGGCGGCGGAGAAGGGAAACGGAAAGGAAGAGGGTGAGGGCGAGGGCGACGCGACGGAGAGGATGGCGCGGATTAACGAGACGGTGGCAGAGAAACTCGCAGGTCAGCACACGCGCGCTCTGTTTCATCCGTATTTGCATGGCTGATGGATCGATGCAGACAACATCCTCGCATCGGATCGCTACGCTAGTCACTTCAGCGACCTGATTCGCAAGTCGCACGAGACGGACCCGCACGTCCGCGTTCTCGCCTACCTCGTCATACGGGCCCTGCTCAGCCGACTATCCGGCGCGCGCGCGCTCGACGCGTCTGCCCAGCTGCTCGAGGCTATCAACCTGCAGCGCCTGCCCGAGGTCGACATGGAGAAGTTAACACTGACCGAGGTAGATTCTCTGTTTCTCTTTCTCTGATACACAGCAACTCATCTGTGACAGTGCTTGAATTACGATACACGTCTCGGCAGGATGATTGTGCACAAAACCACGAGCAAGGCCACCACCAATTGGCTGCAAGTGCATATTCTAGCGTATGCGGCTAGGATTCCCCGTCCGGCGGGGCTGGCTTTGAATTGGTTTGAGGACGAGTCAGCTGCGGTACGTGTCGTCGGTTGAACACGGATAGGATCTGGACTCATTCCCGCTATTCAGGTCTCCGAAGGGTCGCTGTACGTCAAGCTAATACGTGCCGTATACGAGCTAGCAAATTCCACCTCCACTAATCTTCTCCTCACGGTCGGACTCCTCGCCGAGATTTTCTCCTACCTCAAAGACGACGCGCTCGCTTTCCTCGCCGGCGTCTGGACGACTTCCCGCGACTCGACACCCGACCTCTGCGTGCTCGCCCTGCGACACGCGGCGGCGTTCCTGGAGGCGCACAACAAAGAGGCGGATGGCGTGGACTTCCAGACGATTCTCCCCGCGTTGGTCATATGCCTGCAAAGTGCTGATCCGGAGACTCGCACGGCTGCGCTCGACTGTATCGCGGTTCAACGAAGCCTGGCGGAGCAGCGCTTCTCCGCAGTCTATGCGTTTGACGCGATCTATGGCGAAAGCGAGGGTGTGTATTGTTCATTATCTTCCTTCAGGCGTGCGGCGAAGCTGAGGCATGTTCTCAGCGAAACTTCAATATCTCGCTCAGAGCGACCTCAAGAAGTACCTTGATGCGGTGATGGACCATCGGGAGCATATCGCGCTCGATGCGTCGTATGTCAAGGTTTTCCACGTTCAGCATCTGGGTCGGGATAACGGGGACAAGAAGAAAGACTCCGAGTACGCACTTTTTTTTAAAAAAATCCCAACTAATACGGTCCACGTAGGTACAAGCGCAACGTGCTCTGCTACATCTTATCCCACGTTCACGTCCTGCGCCTGCTTCCAGCTCGGATTGCGTTGTTGCAATGCGTCGAGGATATTTCAGACAAGTCCAAGATCGAAGTGCTCCTTCCCGTCCTACTCGCGCTTAGCCAAGACAACCGGTCCGTACAACCCGAGTCGCCTGCCGAGCAGTTTGCGAGCCTCGTCGTGGCGTCTTTTGATCTCTCCGCCTCGTCCGCCTTGAACGACACAAAGGGTCCTCTGTGGGACGTGTTTGTTGCTATCGTGCAACATTACCTGCAGCCTGGTATGTTCATTCTCAAGTTCGCATGTTACGGTACTGATATGCACCCTTTCAAGGGTCCACAACGGCCGTTAGGACGGTTCTCTTGCAGAAATTAGAGCACGGGCTTGTCGCGAGTCTGACACTCGATCGTAAGGTTGAAGTGTGTAACCTGTTGTTAGATGCCGGGACTAAAGATGCGGACGTCGTGCGTATACATCTGCGACTCAGTTTATACCACACTGATTTCGTTATACAGTATCTATGCTGCAAGAAACTGCTTGCCGCACTTCTGCATGAGATCCCTCTCATAGTCCGCCTTTTGGTCGCCACGAGGCCCGAGGCCAATACGAGCCCGAGAGCAAGCAAACGCCCGAAACTATCCGAGTGCGTGCCATTCAAAAATCATCGATTGCTCTAATGTCATGTGCAGGGTACCCGACGACTCCTTCCCGCGCCTTAGTCTTCTAGCAGAAGTGCTGGCTAGTGTTTCTTTACCGGGATCTCTCGACCTTGTCTCCCGCCTACTGGAGACTTTGCATAACGTCGTTCAGTCCACCACGTCAACGGACGTCGACATCAGCTACATCGAGCAGTCGATTATGTCGGCTGTGGAGCATTCCGCCGAGAAGATTACTGTACGTGTTTTCGTAGGGTCGGATAAACGAGCGATTGAAAAGTTTCCCAGGAGGCTCCAAATCTTGCTCCCAGTGCGATCCGCTTGGATATCCTCGTGGATCTTATTCGTGGTGGGTTGGACTTCTTCAAATTCTTCAGCTGTTATTGATCCGACTGTAGTTGCGGATAATCCTCAAACATTCAACCAAGCGCTCTTGTTGATGGCCACGTTGGCGCGACTCGCACCCGACTCAGTCCTCCACAACGTCATGCCAGTCTTCACCTTCATGGGATCCAATGTTTTCCATCGCGACGATTCTTACAGTTTCAAAGTCGTTCAAAAGGTACATCATTCTTATCTGATGGGATACGGAAGCTCATGAGCGTCCGAAGACCATCGACAGCATAGTTCCTGTTATGGTTTCTTCCCTCAAAAGCGCTCATTCGGCGCGTTTGGATCTTTACCTTGCATCCAGAGACTTCCTTCGTGTCTTCACGGATGCTTCCAATCACATACCGCGTCACCGTCGCACAAGGTTTGTCTCCCGCGATCCCGTTATCAATGTATATCCTCAACTCGCACAGCTTTTTCGGCCATCTGGTCGACGTATTGGGCCCAGTGGACTTCCTTCCCCCACTTTGTATGCTTCTGGTCGAAAAAATGGCCAATCGCGTCGTCCGTCAAAACCCAGAGGCGCAAAACTCGCTTGCCTTACCCATCTCTGTGCTTCACCGCCACCCTCCTGCTCTCCAAATTTTCGTGAGCTCCAGCTCTTTCTGAACTCTAACGACTTGAAGTGAATGCCGGTCCTAGATTCTAACGGAAATTTTGCGAGAGGCACAGCGCCTGACAACGCGCGCGGCCGATCCAGAAAATCTAGAACCGTCATTGTTGGATACTTTGCCGTGAGTAACCTGCTCAATGTCCAGTATCATGGGTTGATAGTTATACAGCGATGACGATCAACCGCAATCTTTTGCTGCCACCTTCAAGCGAAGAGCACAGGCGCTTGTCATTTTCGTTGGCTATGCTATGAAAATGTCCCCATCGGCTGTTGTTCATGTCGCCGTTCCCGAGGATGGCGCCACGAGCAACTTGGTATCGTTACTGATAGCATTAGCCACTGCCCGCGGCGGTTCTACCCCAGACACTCGCACCGAGGATATCTCGCAGGCCGCGCGGACTTCTCTTAGCAAAGCCCTCGGCTGCATGTCGGCTGTGGACTTTGTTGACTCTGTGCTTTTCATTCTGCAGTCTGGGGATTCGCGGGTGCGTCTCTGGGTTCCATTTTCCCCCGCAGACTGTAATTTTTTGCAGGTTCAAGGTGGAGCTTTGGATCTCCTTAGCGAGCGTCTCAAAAATGTCGCCACCGCGACACGCCTCAAAATAACGGCTCGTGTTAACGCAATCGTGGAAGAGATCCGGAAGCTTTTGCTTCTTCATCCCGACGGCCCTCTGGCTACATCCAGTTACAGGGCCTTGCGATCAGTTGCTGCAAGCATCAGCCCCGGAGAAGAAGGTCCCCTCACTACAATGGTACCTCCAATTCTTGCAGCAATTCGCGGCAGAAAGATGGCTGCACCGGCAATGGCGGCGCTCGCACCCTTATCGTATGTTTTGTTCTTTCGAATCGTCACGGCTCACTGACAAGATTGCAGGGCTAAATTGGGCCCTCGTCTCATCCCCTTCTTCCGCGATATTGTCGCTCAATGTGTAGCTCTTATCCAAGAGGATGCTGAAGGCAAGTTTTGACTCTTGCTTGGGACCTAATCTGATTCAATTCCAGAGGTCGCAACCGAAACGTTGGATGTCCTTCACGGACTGCTGACTTCAATACCGACGTTCTGGGGACCCACGGAGCTCACGCAGATCTCCAGGCTCTACATCGACCACCATGCCACATCAGAAGCTCCATTGATGACGCTGATGAAGACGGTCGCAAAGCGTGCGCCCACGGCGGTGCTGATATCGGCCCTCGCCGATATTTGGCCATCGCTTCAAGCCTCACCTCATACGGTTCGTCTGCTTATTACCTTTGCGTTATTCGTGCGTGCTTAGGTTTGTTGCAGGATCGCCTGGTCGGATATTTCGAGCTTCTAAAACGATGCTTGCGCGGAGGATCCCGACCTTCAGTTCAGGAGAACATTCGGCAGTTATTCAATATCTTCCTCCAAGCATTCGACGTCGAAGGGATCGCCACGCCCAAAAGCGAGGTGATAGCAATTTGATCCATCGCCAGCATTTTCTGATATTTTCAGGCCGAGGCTCAAGCGATATCAGCATTCATCGAGCTTGTTGTCAAGCTGAACGAAGCTTCATTCCGGCCTCTGTTCCGCAAGTTGTATGATTGGGCGTTCGCAGACGAGACTTGTGAGTCATTCGATCCCATTTTTATGACATAGAACACTCACACTCGTAGCAGCCAACCTCAAGCGGAAGATCACATTTTGCAACGTCTATGCGGGGCTTTTGGACTACTTCAAGGTGTGCTTAGAAACATTCATTGCCGCACACGCACTCAGATTTCCTCCCAGGGTCTCATGAATCCCTACATGTCCTTCCTGGTTCAGCCTTTCGTAGCGGCGCTCAAGGACTACAACGCGGGCACGCTCAGCGACTCAGTCCTCTGGACAGGTATTCTCGATATCCTCTCAAAGAGCCTTACCTCCGACGACGGTGGTGCGTCCTTCTGGCATATATCTCGTTTCCAATAATTACTGACGCGCTCATAGCGTTCTGGCGGGATGACAAGCTCCGGTTGGTCGCACCGGCGCTAGTGCAGCAAGTCGCGGTTTGTGTGCGGCTTGGCGGTAGCGCCGAGGGCAAAGCGCTTGTCACAGAGTGCTTGGTTGCCCTCACGGACAGCGCCGCTGACGACGTGCTGCTCAAGACACTCAACCTCGATTTGTTAATGCACACCCGCTCAGACGATGCACGCCTCCGGGTCTTTGCACTTGTGTCTGCGACAGCCTTGTGGAACGCGCACGGCGGCAAGCTTCTTGGTGCGCCCTCCCAATTCTCATATTTTCGGGTTACTTACGCATGCGCAGCCTTTGCATCTGAGACGACAACATTTATTGCGGAGCTATCTGAAGATGAGAATGATCTGGTAGTCCGAGAGACTCTGCAACTGAAAAATGCATTGGAGGCGATAGCGGGCAACATAACCGGGCTGTAGCGTGCACATGCTGTAGGTGAGACGTGGAGGGTTGTATGTAAGTACTAATAGATAAATGAAGAATTAATCCGGTCGGGGTATGCGAGTAAATGTGGAAACCATGAGATGGCGGTGAGAAAACGAAAGTCGTCAGTAATTATCACGGGGGCGAGGGGGGCATGTCGCCAGCATGTAGCGCCTGCTCTAATCGCCGTGCAGCGCGAAAGCAGCTGTACGATCACAGGCCGCCCGCATGCCTTTTGCACGAACGGCGTCTAAAGAAAAGAAGTTAGATCAAGTCCGTGCAAGATACGGTAGACCGTACCTCAAGAAGGGCTTTCGGCGTGGGGCGCGACGCGGCGGGCTCTGAGCACAGGCGAAGGAAGTCGTGGAACGAGGGTGGGTAGAGTGCGGGTTCGCTGAGTGGCGGCCAGCGGTCGGCCGGCTGCTGCGTGTCGGAAAAGGGCGGATTCGCCTCTGCGATCTCCCACACCGTCGCACCAACAGACCATACGTCGATTTTGAGCGGGTCGTATGAACCGCTGCACAAATAAATACTCAGCATGGCAGCCAGAGATAAGATGGAGTATACTCACGAGCGGACCTCCGGGGCCTGCCAGTACACGACACCGACGACGTCGGTGGCGAGCGGGCTCTCAGGCGTAACGCCGACGGCATTAGAAAAATCGGCAAGCTTGAGGATGCCCTTCGCTGTTGAGCAGCAGGTTGTCAGAGCGCAGGTCGCGGTGGGCGATATGGTGCTTTTGCAGGAAATCTAGCGCTTGCAGCATCTACACGTGTGTTAGAATAGAATCAGGGAGCGAAGACCTTGGAGCCGCACATCGTTCGCAAACCGCGCCACGATACGCGGTTCCTGCAGCCGTAAGCCCTCGTCAACAAGGCCGACGACGTCCGCAAGACTGCGCTCCATGAGATCCATGCGGATCCACAGCGAATCCTCCTCCATATCGACGTA
Organism: Mycena olivaceomarginata; assembly: GCA_029378375.1. Taxonomy (NCBI): domain Eukaryota; kingdom Fungi; phylum Basidiomycota; class Agaricomycetes; order Agaricales; family Mycenaceae; genus Mycena; species Mycena olivaceomarginata. Next base: position 84,204 of record JARKIC010001752.1, on the reverse strand, counting down.
CAGTGCGTCCAGCCCTAGCAGCTGTTCACACCTCAGCCCTCGCAGCAGCGCGCACTCCCGCTGCACATCCACAAGTTTCTGGCTCCCGCCCGGCAGCAGCGCGACGAACTTGATCGCCACTAGCACCTGCTGGCCCTTTGACAGTGCGTCCGCATCGCGCGCCTTGACGAGTGGTGGTAGCCGCAGCTTATGTATCGGTGCGTCGGGCAGCAGCGTCGCAGCGTACACGCTCCCGCTCTCGCCCTCCGCAATTTCTTGCAGGTCATCGTAGAACTCGCGCGGGTCCGTGGGCTCGTCGATGAAGTCCTCGAGCGGTGCCACGGCCGCGGCGACCCAGCCCGCGTAGCGCTGCGCGGGCGTGATCGGTGTGGCCGCGAGGCCCATCGCGGTGAGCGGCCCAGGTGAAAGGACGGGCCGCCGTGCCGTGATCACCTGTGGACGTGTCGGGTCCGCGTCGCGGATTGCGAGGCCGAGCGCTGCGCGCTGCTTGGGGCCGAGCGTCCCCTCTTCGTCCTCGTCCTCGTCCTCTTCCTCGTCCTCCTCGTCCTGCTCCTGCTCTTCCTCACGCCGCGGCTCCTTGCTCGAACGCCCACCGTACCCGTACCCCGGCGCGGCACTCGGGCTCCCAAACGCGCTCCCATACCCTGGTGTGCCTACGCCAGGGTTTGGGCTCTCCACCGCGCCGGCGATCCCGCGGGCATGATCGTCAGGTAACTCATACCCATAGTCGTACTCCTCCCTCCTCCTCCTCGTCCTGCTCGTGGTTCGCGTGACCAAACGTGTCCGTGGCGCTGACCATGAGGCGCGCGCGCGGGTCCGGCTGCTGTGTCGGGGGCGTAGGTGTGCGGACCTGTGTCTGTGTCGGCGGGGACGGCCGCGTGGACGTCGTCTGTATGGGGGACGGCTTCCGCGATTGCAGCGGGGGCGTGCCAACCTTGATCTGCAGCGGCGGTGTGGAGGTCGGTGTCGGCCGCGTCTCCGTCCGCGCCTTGGTCTTGGTCTCTGTCCTTGACACCTCCCCGCGCTGCATCGCCTCCCACTCCCTCTGCCTCCGATCCTCCTCATCCTCCATGTCCTCGGCCGTATTCTTGCGTGAGTTGCTCCGCGAGTGCCCGTGCGCACTCCCGTGGTCCGCCCCGTGCCCCCGCTCCCGATGCGTGCCCTCGAGCCGGAAGCCGTTGTTCTCGAGGTAGTTCTTCCCCTCGAGGTAATAGTCCAGCTCGCCGTTGTCCTCCTCGTCTTCCGCCACCTCCGTCGTCGGTGTCTGGTGGTCCTGGCTCTCGCTCGAGCCGGAGGAGCCAAAGTGCGAGCTCTGCGGCGACGCGGGCGGCAGCGGGCGAGTGGGCACAGGCGGTGGCGCGATGCGGGGAGCTGTAGACGCGATGCATCAGCACCAAAAGGAAAACGCGAAAGAAAGCTCAACGCACCAGGTACTCCCACCACCTCTGCAACGGCCCGTCTCGCGACCGCAATGCGGCTGACGACGCCCGCACTGGGTGGTGGCGCCAGCATCGTCGAATCACTCATTCCCGAGTCGCGGTTGTCCTTCTCTCTACTCACACCGAGCCTGTCTCCATCGCCATCGTCGCGATCATCAGCGTCGTCTTCCCGGTCGTCGTAGCCGTAGTCATAGTCATACGCGAGTCGCGGCGAGCCGCTGCCCGTGCTCCCCGGACTCCTGACCTTCTGCGCTCCATCCGCAACAGGCGCTAGCGTAATACGCCGCCGTCGGGCTATACTCCTCCTCGTCGCCCAGCGCCGTCTCCGCGTGCCCCGGCGCGGTCAGGGTAAAGAGCGGCGAGCTCGGCGACGTCACCCCTTTGGCATCCGCGCCAAAGTCGGGCTTGAGCGAGGCGGACCACGGAGTCGCGGAGAGGACGGCGTCGGACCACGCGCCGACGGGGTCGCCGAGCGAGAGGTCCAGGTCGAGGGTCAGGTTCTTCATGTTCATCGTGGCGGGGGCGCGCACGGGGGACGGAGAGCGCGAGCGAGAGTCGCGCGGATCGTCGTCAAAGTCCGACTGTTGCGATTGTTGCGACTGCGAGCGCGAGTGCACCTGCGGTTGGGGTTGGTACTGCTGGGACGGGGAGTGGTTTGATTGCGACAACGCAGGGGACAAGGCGCGCTGCGGTGGCCGCGAGGGAGATAAGGAGCGTGAGGGCGGGGGCGAGCGCGAGGGGGATAGAGACCGCTGCGAGTCGGCGCGTGATTGAGGAGCGCGAGGAGGGCTGTGGCTGCGGCTGCGGCTGGCGGCGAGGCACGTTCAAGGGCTGCGGCTGCTCGTCACGCCAGTACACGGGCGGGGGGCTCTTCGGTGATGGCGGTGGGCGGAGGTTGTCCTTTGAGTCCATCTTTGCATAATCTGTCTTCTGGGAAGAATAGTCCATCTTCGGGGAGGTATACTCCATCTTTGGAGACGAGTATGGCAGATCGGGAACAGGAGACGAGCTGGTCGATGATACGCTGGCGCTGGCGGAGGATGCGCTGAGGGACGACGCAGGGGTGTGGCCGCCCTGCTGGTTCTTTGGCAGCGACGTGCTACGGGGAACCGGCCGTACCACCGCTGCGGGCGAAGTTGCGCGGTCGCGGTCTTGCCGCGGGCGGTCAGCAAGGCGACGTTGCTGGATCGCGGCAATCTCGTCGTCAGAAAAGCCGGCTTCTTGCAAAGAAGTAGTCCACGACGGCGGCAGCCCAGTAAAGCCCTCGTCTACGTGCACGTTGTGCTGGAAGTTCCACGGCATCGAGATGTTCTCGTCCTCGTCTGCTGGACTGGGTAGCGGAGAGGCGGTTTTTTCTGGATATGGTACCAAACTTGAACAACCCTGAGCGCTGCTTGGGCTGCTGGGGAAGAGCCAGGGACACGGCCGAGCTGCTACTGGCCGCATACTGGTCGCCGGCCAGTGGGGACGCGGGCATCGAGTCCGGCGACAGCGAGGCAAGGGACCGGTTGCGAGCGGCCAGATAGCCCGCGTCCTTCGGAGGCGGCGGCGGCGGGACGGGAGGAGCATTTCTGCCCAACTTGCCAAAGACGCGGAGCGAGGAGAATCTGGACTGCTTGCCGCCCTTTTTCCCGTCTACCACCGACATGGAGCATCACAAGCAGGGGATGCCTCGAAAACAACCACAAACCGCCCTGCACTGCCCCTTCAAGTAGACATCAGAGACACCCGAACTCCCCGCGGTTGCCGTAAATAATCTGTTGGACCTTACCTTCGGGTCTGCTATTTGTACCCTGCTTTAGGTTGAAGAATTAGGAACTATCAATCTTCACGTACATCGACGCCGGGTTCAATCTGAAATTCTGAATCTGCAGCGACCCTTAAAGAAAGAACGTGAATACTTTCCAGGTTCCTTTGACTCGGGCATTATACCACGGGCTTCGAGATGCAATCATAATGAATTGCTCGCGGTGGGACATCCAAAAAAGACCGCCGATGAAGAATCGGATTCATTTGCTTAAATTTAATTCCACTTACCAGTGCTGGTTGCTGGTAGCATCGGTTCTTTGGCGTACAAAACATCGGACACCTTGCGGCGTTGAGATACGGCACGCACTAGAATAATACATTCAAAAGTGGATGGAAATATTAATGTTGGCATGAAGGATACCTATACCGGTCCATGGCTACCCGGAGTTCATCGGATGCCTTTAATTGTCCGCGCGTCTGCAGGTGACCGGAAGTCTTGTTTCGGGATAAGACAGTTCCAGGACTTCCGGGAGCCGGAGAACGGTTGACTTAGCCCGCGTTAGCCTGGAACCCACATCAGCATAGCATTGCGCTTCAAGTTCACGTTTCAAGCAGTCCAGTGCGCGCCGCTTTACCCAGCGCGTGATGGAAGACCGAAGTGAAGGGTCGCATAAGCTGTCCGACTTGGTACAAGACGCGTTCCGGGGCTCCAGGCGCGTGGGGTTCCAGTGGGACGAGAACTTGGAGAAGGACGTGGCCGGGACGACGCGATGTGAAAATATTTCGGAGTAATGCAAGCAATTCTCGACAGAAGCTTCGACCTATCTCCGATTCTTCGTCCGGCAAGCAGGAAGAGGGGAAAGAGAGAAACTTGACGAGCGGCGTCAGACCACGTGCCCGGACTAACCCAATACAGAAATTTGGTTACGGATTGGGCGAACAGATTTCGTCTCGAAAAGTCATCACCTGTCTTGCGGTCGTCTTTGGGGAGAAAAAAATTAGTTAAAGATTAAACCAGGCTTGATAGTTTCTGGATGCCGCTGGTCTTTGTCCTTTCAGACCAAGGGGGTTCAAATCCGTCAAAATCCACTGATGACGTCCAAATCGACTAATTTCCGCATGATGTATTTTACTTGAGCCCAGAAAGCCTCAATTTAGGTGTGTACTCAATCAGATTAGTCCCACATGTACTCAGAGCCAAAATCTACCACATATGCTGTAAAACAACTGGAAATAAAGATGCGGCAGACTGGCGCAGCCGCACACTAAGCAGTTGATTGCCGGTGAGTACCCTGTTGAATTTGTGGAAAGAAGATGAATAGAATGCGTTTTGGAGGGTGCGGGACATGAAACCAGCTGGAAGCAAGATGTCACAGGCTTTTGGAGCAGTTTGGACCAACTTTGGTCTGGGGTGCACAATTCTTTTTTTTTGACCTCACGGCCGACCCTGCCTACCTACCTGTACCCGGTGCCCCTGCTTGACCAGGCCCGAACCCCCTTGTTTTCAGACTATGCTTGAAGAATTGGATCACCTCCGAGTCACTCCAAGTCACATCCCCAGCTCAGGACTCAACTCAGACTCTAGACCGCCGCCGATGACGTGTACGGTGTTTCAGCCTATCACTTCAAATTGGGTATATTCTTTCCTCCGGTTGCAGATCAACGCTGTACGTGGCTGAAGCGGGATATCAATGACAGAACCGAAAACGAGTCAATCGCCGCATGTCTTCAACGATACACTCTACTGCCAGCTACAGCTTTATCCATGTTTCTCTCTCGCCGCAGCCAACAGCAGCCACTCTGGTTTTGAAATCTGAAGCGTAAATAAATATGAAAATCAAAACTCCCAACAAATATTCTAGACAAACCTATACCCTTCAACTCACGAACTGGGCCTGGGATCACACGTATTGGAATCTTCCTGCCTCTTTCTCGGCTGGCTTCAAGGACTTTGGTGTCAATCTCGGCATCACGGGTATCTTTCAGGCAGGAAAGGTATTCAACGCGGTCTCAAGCGGCCGTCTCGCAGAGGGCAGCCAGCTTTGCTTCCTTCTCTTGAGACTTGAGAGCTGCAGCGGCCTCCTCCAAAAGAGATTGTGCAACCTGCACCTCGGCTTGGCGCATCTTGACGATCTCGGTAGCAGTTCCAAGTTCCGTCTTGAGGTCCTCTCGAGTTCTTTTGCTCTGTCGAAGAAGGAACTGATGATGCTACTATCAGGGATATTATTGATATCCTTGATAAACATTTTTTCAGCCATCAAGAAAGAATGGCATCTGAATACGAGTCCACACCAATTCCCAGTGGTTAGCTGGCTGTCCTTGCCTCGGTCCAGGCGTAGTCATCGGAGTTGTAAGCTGTCGACCAGGAGTCACTGGATAATGTGATGCGCTCAGCGAGTGGTTTCCCCTAGGCAGATGCTTCAACAATTTTGACCTCATACCTCACTTGTAAGCTCAGCGAGAGTGCGACACAGGTGGTGGCGAGAATGAAGATGGCAAGCGGGAAGTGAAAGGGAAAATGCTTACTTAGTTGCACGTGTCTTCCCAGTTGATATTTCCCCACAAAATTTGCAGCTTCCAACACAGTTTTATCCTGCCTGTTTAAATGAACCTCAATCCTCGCCGCACCTCCGGCTGTTCCAAGCCACTGCAGATGCAAGACAGCTAACCATTCAGCAGGATTCTGTACTGTTCACACTTCCGAACTCAGTCTTCGAATACTACCAGCTGTAAGGGAGTGGTTTTCAATACACTGTTGTACAACAATTCAAGAATTTGAGACCCACTAAATACACTTTCTTTCTGTCAAGCACATCAGCGGTGATTTTTTTCAACTTCAACTTCGAGCTTCTCGTGGTTCAATCGCAAATTGTTTGGGTGTATTGTTTATTGACCTGAGTGTACATACCAGTCCCAATGTTGAACCTGTCTTGTGGTCGAATGGAACCGTGAGAATAAGCACAAGCCATATGTTCAACTTGTGAAGTTGCCCTCCTCACCCGCTCCTCACGATTTTTGGCGAGTGCAATGATCCTTAAAACAATTAGAAGTTCCTTATTTGATTTCTGCACGACTGGCTCGCTAAACAACTTACAAATCCGGTGCGGCTATCCTACGCTATATATTTCTGGAGATGAGCAAGAACCCGCGTCAACTGATCCTCCAGCGTGTGCACGCTCTTCGAAGATATGCCCTTCCCGTGGATAAATGATGAGTTTCGATGCAGCACTTGCAGGCCTCGTCCCCTTCGCGTACTAGCCCGCGCATGAATCCTATCGCCTGAGACACAGGCACACGTACAGTCTTTTTCCCCGTGAAGCACCAGAACAGGGACCTTTGACGTTTTTCACATCCGCCATGGCACAACCCTTCAAATAATGCGGAACGCACTTAGGATCCCGAGGTGTCCAGGGAGCGGAGCCGGCGAAATCGAGCTGGAGGAAAGTAAAGGCATGAAACATACAAAGTACAGCATTTATGTACTTACCGCCGCAGCTGGAATGTCACAGCAGATTGCCATACCTCCCCAGTCCGTTGCGCCCGCGCCAATGATAGCCGTTTTCCAGATCGAGTTCGGACGTGTGCAAGCCCAGGCCGACAAATAACCACCGTTGCTCCACCCCGCAATCGCGACTTTGTTAGGGTTGGCATACCCGCGCTTGATGGCTGCCTCAACCATCGATTCGATGTCGGCGTAATCCAGCCCGCCCATACCACCTCTGGCTGCTTTCGCAAAGTCGTTTCCGCGCCCTTGACTTCCACGGTAATTGGGGTTCAGCACCAGGAACCCATGCGATGCCAGCATGTAGCGGTAGCTCAGATCTGGGGCGACATTTCGTCATCCGCACAGCATGTAAAAGTACAGAGACCTACTAATGTGCAGGTCCACAACGTCCCTCCTGATTTAAGGTCATGAGGGTGTGACGCGAGAGTTCAGAAAACTCCCACTTACCAGTATGGTCCACCATGGGGAATGACAACCGTAGGCAAGTTCTTTAATAATTGTCCGCGCGGATATGTGGCAACACCTTGAAGTGCTGTACCGTCCTCGATACTCCAGTAGAACGGTGCGCACTGCGGCAGTTCCTTCCCCGACACCCACTCATGGTGTGAAGAAAGTTTAGTCGACAAAACACCCTTGGTGCCGGGTACTGTTGACCCAGACCAGATATTGTCGACCTCGGCGGTGACCCCCGAGCTGCGTAGGGCCACAAAAATGTACTTGCCGTTTACCTTTTTGATATCCCAACTTGCGAACACATCCTCGGACGTCTCAAAAGCGGTGAAAGAGGATGGAGTTGGGGCCAGTAATCTCGATGCGCGTCTCCAGCCCACAAGCAACCCCCACCGCCACTTCATTGCTGAGACGCACCAGCCCCGCTGCATCATCGGTGTCCCCGAACGCGACTCGGGTAGGAGACGCCCCCGGAGTTGTTTCGCACCTCCACAGTGCGGGCGTGGCGGCCGCATAATCCTCGGAATGCAGGAAATAAAACCTGCCCGGCTCGGTCCAGACGCTGTTTAAGAACAGCTGGCGGTCGTGCGTCATAACATGGGTGAACCCGAAATGGAGGTCGCCGCCTTTTTCCTGTATAGAAACAATGTTCTCGGATATTGGAAGCGCCTCGCTCTCAATGTCCGGCGAGTCTGCAAGGCGATAGAGAATCCTCGTGCTATCAGGCGACCAGGTAAAAGCTTCGACATGTTGGTTCACTGAAACGGCGGTGTGGACACTGACATACATTAGCCTTTTGGGTTGAAAAATGGGAGAGTTCGAGGCTTACCCACCCTTTAATCCGACCGCTTAAATCAATAACCCGCAAACGTCCCAAATTTTCTGAGCGCACGCCAAACAATCACGTAGGTGTCCTTATCCTCCTCGCCTTTGTCGCGGGTTCGTCGGCGCTGATGTATGCCAGCCAACGACCATCAAGAGAGATCTCAAAGGCAGAGACACCGCGAACGTTCTCCGTCGGCGTCAGAGGCTCGGGTCTCCTCCAAATTCTCGAGAGGAGATGCGGTAGATCTGTGGTTCGCTCCCCGTATTGTGCCGGTCGGACAGGAAAAACACGTTCCCCCCGATTTCGGGTGGAACTTCGGGGCCCGGTCGTAAAATAGCCCGGAGGTGATCTTGCGCGCGCTTTCAGCTACGCCGACATCTGCGAGCCAGAGTGCCTGGGGTCTTGTGTGCGTCCTTGGCGCGGAAGGCAGGGGCCCACGCAGTACACGACGCGATCACCAGCGAACGAGAGGCTCAGTCCATTGATCTGGTCAGCATTCACCGTGTCTTGGGGTGTAATGGGCATTCTGAGGCTCAGAAAGGTTCAGCAGGCCAAGTATGGCGGCTGAGCAGCAAGATGAGCGTAAAGTTGAAGCAAGAAAAGCAAGAATCGCACGGTCGGAAATATAAAGCCCCCAAGCTTTTAAATTTCACTTGAATGCCGCGGTCACAAAAGAGAAATGCGGAGCTCAAGGAATGGAAAGTCGTCGGAGTCTGAGCTGGTTGAGAGCAAGTCAAGTCTGATCCTTACGGCAATCAACCTGCGGAACCGAGAATTGGACGGTGCTAGGATCATAGGTCATGTTTGCGAGCTCAGGCAGCGAGCTTGCGAGCCGCCTGAGTGGAAGGCAAGGTGGCACGGATGATCTAGCGTAGTCTTCGCATGTAGATTAGATTGTATCACAATCTAATCTGGCCGGTCAGCGGCACAGCCTTAAGCTTCTTCCTCGTGCACTCGACATCAAAACCAGCAAGTTTTCTTCCTGCTCGTCCCCGGCGACATCGACGCGTTTTCGAGCCCCGCCCTCCTCTGCCCTCTTTTTCTTTTCGCTGACGCTGGGTTGCTTCGGGTCTCCTTCATCAGACCCGGGGTTGCCTTGCGTACGGGTTCGGCCTGTTCCGCGTTCCGTCTCCCTCCGACGCGCTTTCCCGCAGATCTCCCTCTGCGTTGCAAAGCCCCTCGGGCCGGAACGGCCGATCCCCCCGCAAACCACACACACAACTCGTCTCTCTCTCCCACAGTCTGCATAGCAGACACGCAGCGCATAGCGCTGATCTTCTCCGCATCACATCTCATCCTCTACGCGGCCTTGAAGACTCGTGACGACCACCTTGCTGGAATAAATTCTTCAAACGAACAATGTTCAAATGTTTTTCAGCTCTACCAGACAACTTCGACTCCTACCTTCCTCCACTGGCTGTTACTCAGTGAGCGCTATTTCAAGTATGGCTCACAATTCTCCCTCTGATCGCATACCAGGCATCGTTAGCCTCGACTCAACAACAGTGCCAGACATACGAGGTGTATCTGAGCCGAACCACGACGCGGATGCGCTGGCGGACAGAGCTAAAAGATAGGGTCTCACGGTGGGAGGAAATAAAGAGCGGAACTGTTGAACGGAGGCCCGTATAGCTTGGATTTTTGGCGACTCGAGGAGAACAGCGATGTTATCGATAGATCTGTACGCGCCAAGAAATTTTGTACATTACACACCGATATGAATACAAGACTTGAATATTAAATCATGGCCAGGCTGTCTACAGTCTGTCATTTGCCCACCGTAGTGTCAAGTACAAAAGACTGGAGCGTCCATTCGAACCTCCGGGTCAGCCGGCGGCCAAAGCGCCGTGCTTCCCAGAACCGCATCGTCGGCTCCGGGTGCGGCTCGTGAACTGGATTTTCTGAGTGGTCGGGTTATAATTACAGGCAAGTACACACCGGTAATACTCCGCTGGCCATCTGGATGGCGGAATGTCCACGCCGATCCGCGAATCTTTTCCAGTGTAAACGCAATTTGGGAAAAGGCGATCAGGATCTGCGGGACGTATGTTGTTAACACGGCGTAAGAATCTCGCGACGGTCGGCGAACGTACATCCTTCCAGAGCACGGAGCTTTGCTGCAAGGCGATCTCCTCACTATTAATGTGTAGTTAGAAAGGCGATGCGGACACTGATGCTAAAAAAAAAACCAACTCGTTCGCTGCAGTGAAAAGTGCCGAGAACACTTTGTAAACTTTCGTGGATACTGGCGTCGGTGCAGCCACTGATTTTTCTGCGGGCTCCGACCGCTGATCCTCTTCTCCTGCAGCTACCCCGCGCGTTTTTGGCTTTGTTTTCAAGACTTGAGCGGGCTCCATGGTCGCAGGGCTTTGTACTGCGCCACCGAACGGCGGCAGACCTGCCGTTGGCGGAGGATTTTCGTGTCTCGGGGCCACCTTCGGTTTATCTGCCCTCGGATAAGCACGCGAACGAGGATAGGAGATAGCATAAGTACCAAGCTCCTCCCAGTTTATTGGCGCGCCAATAAACGGCGCGACGACCGAGGTCCCAAGCGCAAACAGCTCCTTCCCACACCATTTGACCAGGTGCGCGTCGGCGGTCTTCCAAAAGGCGGCAAACCCATCATCGACACCCTGGCCTTTGCGCGCCCACTCGACGCTGCGAGGACCCTTGGGGTACATGAAACGAGACAGCGGGAATGCCTTCTCCGCAATATTGGTTTGTGGGCGTTTTGCTTCAAGAATGGGCCCGAGCAGAGGGGTCCATCTGTGGAGTAGCTTCTGCACTCCTTTTTGGCCTTCATCATCCTGAACAGCAGGGCGGTGCAACTCCAGAATTGATTTACAGTCGCTAACGATCGCCCAGTGCGATAAGAGATTCGCGAGTAGCGGGGAGACGCGCTGGTATTCATTCGGGTCCTCCGTTATGCGATCGATCTGGTCAAAGATGCGCGGTAACTCCCAGAGAAAGGTCTGGTCCTCTTTGAGCAACAGCGTCATGTATGCGTACAAGTTTGTCTCCCGGCCGAGATTTAAACGTCGTCTCGTGCTTCGCGAAGTCAGCGTCGACGCAGCGAACGGAAAGGCCTGTGAAAAATGAGCAAACCAGTGTCACCCGCGGAATGGAATTTCTCACCAGCGCGTAGAAACTGCTGATGAGCAGAATGTCTGGCGGTGTACCTTAGTGAGATGTGTTTCGAGCAGATAAGAATGGGGTAGAAATTCTTGAGGGCTTCTTCATACTCGGGCGGGAGTTCGCGAGCTCGAGCTACCCCGTTGGGAAATCTCGCCTGGATGACACGAAATTCGTCTATCATCGTCTTCGCAACGTGATAGTGCTGTCAACAAAACTTGTAATCAGAATTGAGCCATTTCGGATAGCGAGGATGATACCAACCGCGAGGAATGTGTACGCGTCCGACAGCGCGAATGAAACAGCCCGGGTCTGAATAAGCGACGGAGGTGCTTTCCCAACGATTGTTTCGAGGCGGTGGTCGTAGTAAGCCTTGATCCACTCGGCCAAGTAAGTAGGATCGGTTCGCAGATCTGCTAGATGCTGCACAGCCAGTTCGTATTGCGACTCGAGGAGAACAGCGATGTTGTCGATAGAAAACGAAGGTGGAGGGCCGTAAGGTCTCAGGGCATTTGCGCGCGCACTGGACTTCCACGGAAATTTTGTATCTGAATCAGGTATAGCGGGAGCAGCAAGCGGCGAGCGGGGTACAGGCTTCAAGTTGCTTAGGTCCAGATCGCACAAAACTTTTGAAACGACACCGAGCAGGAAGTTCATCTAGGACAAATACATTGATTCCAAGGGTCGAATTGACGACGCGGCCCACGTACAAGATTTTTTTGAGTCTCAAGGATCGCGAGTCCATCTCCGAATGAAATCGACTCCCGCAAATGGTGCTCCATTTGAAATCCGTCGGGGCTGTTCTGATCCGAATCGTCCACCCGTTCACAGTATTCGAGGATTTTCCCGTAACTGGCCTCGTCTCCGAATGCAATCATTGCACAGTCTATCGCATGAGCTCGTTGTATGCCACCTGCCCGGACACCGAAATGCAGCTAAATTGCAATGAGCAACGGGACATAGTTTAGAAACTGCTACAACCATCTCGTCGTCAAACCACATGAACCTAGAGGGAAATTCATGTGCCCTCCAATGAAGGAGGCAAAGAACTATTTCTCGTATCAATTCTTTCGGAGCACCAGGATTCCGGGCTCAACTCACATTGTGCGCCGTTATTGACGGAAAGATCCTCGAGATTCAGGTACGGCAACGCAAAGTCCTTTCTGTTGCCCTGCAAAATCGCCGACTGATGTCCTAGTGCTGCTATTTCCGGTGCATGCTCTTTCGGTAGATTTGGGTCAATCTCTTGAAGGAGTTGTTTTCTTTTTAAGGTGGTCCTCTGTGTAGCGGAGTCAAAGATTACGCCAGAAGGAAAAACGGAGACGGAACCTTCTTCCACCGTTTCTGAATGACTTCTTCATGAGAAATGACGACTGCTCTGAGGCGATGCCAGGCGCTGAAAAGTTCAAGCCGGATTTCATTAGCTCTGTCAGCCGCCTCCTCGGGGTCAAATATTCCCGTCGGACGTGGCAGGTGAGAAGGAAGACTATCAAAGAAACTCGCGGCTTGCGCTTTGTCCATCGCGAGTCGCGGACGCCAGAGACAAACGAAAATAGCTGAGTCAGCGTCATCAAAATACAGCCCGAAATGGAAACCGTTGAGCCTTTTTGGTCAGATTTCGGGACTCTGCCGGTTCCCTTGCAATCTCTGGCGGCTCTTGGGCGGTAAATGGCATTTCTTTCGGTTCAGGGGGGCAAACAGATTTCGTTCATCAAAGATACTTAAGTCTACAAGAAACCTACTTACATCACGAAATGATTTGTAGCGGCCTGAGTGCTTCACAACTTAGCAGTGGCAGTGACAAGCGAGGAGCGCACAGGGGGGAGGAGCTTTTAGGACTTTCGTGTATACTTTGTGGCTACGGAGTCATATGTTTCACGATCGCCAAGTAGCGCGGGAGGGCTCGCCACTGCACACCTAAAGTCCCTTGCAGGGTTCGCTGCAGGTAGCTGGAAACATATTAATGATCCGTCAGTTGGAAAGGCAGGATAACACACGGCGTAAGGCGAGGCCGCGCCGGTGGCCTCAACGGGGTTTTGAAGCGCTCGTATCGTATTAAGGGCGGTGGACGGTGTTCCTTCCCTGGGCGTTCTCTCTGAAGGACTATCAGGTCGGAAAATTGAAACATCAATTGGACGTACAAGCGGCACTTCTTTATATCCCTCCACTCCGTCACCAACTGCTTGAAAGGGAGGGGTGAGAGCTCATGAAGGATCCGAAGTAGCATCGGGTGGTTTTCCTCCTTGGTTTGTGCGACTATTGAGAGCTCCTTCAGAGTGGCGCCAGGACGAACCCTTCTCGGGAAAGCATATATGATCAAATATGAGAGCCAACTTCTGACAGCGCGTCTGAACGTCGTGTGAAAGAAGGATGTGGTGGTTGATGCAGTACATCAATAAAGGCGTCAAGAATCGCTGATAGGGTAGGGTAGAGGACTTTTTCGAGGCCTTACTTGGGGGAGCTGGGTTGAGCATGGTGCGGGAAGGATCGTCGATGTCGAAGTGAAACACGGATGCGCGGTGAACGAGGATGCGCTCAGGTTTGTTCTGTGTTGTGAGGCGTTATTCAGAGTCGAAGGAATGTGAGCTGCACACCATTTCCCAGGCCAAGCGGGGATCCGCATGCACGAGCAGTTTTTCTGTAAATCGAATGCGTGCGGCTGGTCCTTGAGTGCATGTATACCAACCCAGCGTTTAGGGTTGTCGTCATTGAGTTTCACGGAATAAGGAAGCTCAGCGCAGATAGCCGCGACTGCATCTTGGAGCTGGGCGTCTGGTACTAGGAGTTGTAGATCGAAAAGACAGGTCGGGACACGGTGAACAATGGACAAGGCATCTTCTGCGAAGACAGCACAAGGGATCCCATGCTTTACGACGGCGTGTGCGGGGCCAAGTCTGGCAAGCTGTTCAGCGGCATTACTGGGACTGTGGTTGTAGCGAGAAAAGCCCATGGTGGTTAGTAGGCCTCGTTCAGGGAATTTCATATCTTCAAGTCGTGTCACGGTATCGCGCATCCCTCTTGCTCTGCTCTTTGGACTGCTCTAAGCAAGTTTCTTGGTTTTGAATTCGCCTTTCAAGCTTGCGTTAGTCGCCCAGTGGATTGACAATTTGCCATGCATGCTGTAGGATCGGTCCACCTAGTGACTGGGGTCGCAAACTAGAACGTGGAGAAACCGCTTAGGCGCAAAGACAAGAGACTCCGAGAGCAGAACCACAAAGGAACCAAGGACAGAGACTGTTGTGGATAGCAGAGCTGATGGAAGGAGCAACAGATAGTCCCACGGCCGTCGGCAGCCCTATCCCCCTGGATTCCCGCTGGATTCCGTCTTGATCCCGTCTTTTTCTCTAGACAGCGAGCTCGGTTCAAGAGCGTCTTTTCTATCCCACGAAGTAACAAAAACTAATCCTTACACGGCGTCGGGACTTACAAGGTACCTAAAAGACTTGTCCATCCTCGCCAGAAAAAACTGACTTTTCAAGCTGGACGAAGGCACTTATATCACCCAATGCCTTCGCCCACCCCACGCCAAGCTGCATATCCGATCGCCAGCTTGCGAAGTTCCCGCTCCCAAAAACGAATTTTACAACCTGGAAAGGGCTGTGAGTACGATCCTCTAGACTTGAAGAGGGCAGGTATCATTATCCCGATTTCTCGAATGCGAGGAGATCCTGACTGGGATTAAGGAGTGAGTTTCCTTGACGGTGACGACGGCATTATCCGTACCATAACACTGCAGAGCTCAGTCGCGTCGAAATGCCTGCAACCAATTCACGGTTGTGCGGCGGGCACTATAGCACCTTGCATGTATACCACCTCGTCCACATGGATCCTAAATGATACGTAGGTTAACGCACGTTAGCATACAAAATAATACAAAGCCGTCTAAACTATGCAACCGAGACACCATTCAATTTCCCCGTCTGATTAGGAGGATCCCATACAGAGGCTTGGTCTTCCTCGTTTGGCGGTCGCCGTCGAGGATCAGCGGCAGATGGCACCCCTGATAGAGGTATTGCCTCCACAGCGGAAAGCGCTGGAGGGCGTATATCGCCACCGCGTTCGCCCGTCTCCTCATCCACATCCATATCCTCATTCTCGTCCCCGCCCTCTTCTTCGCTCTCAGAAGCTGGATCCATGTCCATAGCTTCCTCGACCGTCATCTCCGTCATCACAGCATCGACGCCGTCAAGGGAGTTCGGCGTGTCTACTGCGGAAGGCGTTGCCTGCGTCGTCGAGGAGGATGGCCGTCGGTGCTTGTGACCCGATTTTTCCAATTTCCGCACAACTTTCTCGATGTATTCCTTTCAGCAGTTCAGCGCGATCTGGAAAAGAAGTGGCGGAGAGACGACATACCTTGGAGAACTTCTTGATTTTGGTAACTTTTTCATCCGAGAGAGCTTCGAGCTTGTTCTCTTTATAGCTCCCCGACTTTTTCTCCTTGTCGGCGATCAGCTGCGTCAACTACGAGCACCATGATTCAGCGATGATGCGCAAAAGGCTAAATATCTCGTACCTCTTTCGCATGTTTCTTGAATGAGTCCCGCTCTAGGGATTTGCCGTACTTGGACATGCACTTCACGACGACGGCGCCGACGAGCTTCAGCAGCCTCTTCTCCTTGTTCGCCTCCTTCTCCTCCGGCGTCTGCGCCTTCTTCTGGGACCGATGCTTCCGCTTACGCTCCCGTGGAGCATTTTTCGCAGCCAGAGTCGCCGCCGCCGCCGCGGCAGCTTCAGCGGCGGCAGCGTCTTCCGCAGCTTTCCTCGCAACAGCAGTAGCGATGATCGTGGACAACTCGGCCTGGGTAGCTTGGGCCTCCCGTCGAGAACGTTCAGCTTCACGCTGACGCTCAGCTTCGCGTTGTTGACGCTGGAGAGCTTCACGTTGGTGACGCTCCGCTTCACGCTGTTGACGCTCAGCTTCGAGGCGAGCCTCACGTAGTTGACGCTCAGCTTCGCGTCGAGCTTCGTCTATCGGATCCGGCTTTGGATTGTCGTCGAGTAACCGTCGGCGCTTGAGGTCAAATCCTTGGCTGTCGTTTGTTGGCTTCTCTTCCTCGTCCTCTTCCTCTTTCTGTTGAGACGTCAATCCACAAGAGCAAGACGCGCCAGCCAATCAGACGTACCGGAACGATGACGCGCTTAGGTATTCGATACGCAAGCGGGAGGGTGAGCCAATGGTCAAGAAGCTGATGGGGGGGTGAGACGAGCGTTTGATTTTGGAGAACGATTTTACATCTTCTGCCAAGGTTTTGAGCTTCTCGTCTAGCTTTTCGCCTTCCGATTCTATTATTTTCTTGACAGAGCCGTCGATAGAACAGTCCTCCACTTTGTTCCGGGCCGCCAGTGGCCACGATCGTAGGGATACCAAGATCTTATTGAATCGTTAGGTGTGCAAGGGAATGAACACAAGAAGACGCACAAGGCCAACGATCTCGAGATCGGAGGCGTTGTCATCCAGAATATTCTTCATGAGACTCATGCATCGAAGGCGCAACATTTCTCGGAGCGTACTTTCCTCGGTAGTGAGCTAGAATGAATGGAGGTGGGCACCAAACACCAAAACCGGAGATGGTGAATACATACCTGGAAACGTGTGAGGAGTTTCACCATCATCTGGCGATTGGGGGTTTGTCGGAGCGCTTGCATGATTTTGGGGAGGTCTTTGACCGCAATCGCCCTCATTTCAGGCTGAGAACAGTTAGTGGCCGTTGAAGGAAGCGCGCAACCTTGGTACTTACCAAAAAGTCTGGATCGTCCAACTTTTTGCCCTTCTTCTTCTTGGTGCCCTTGAGCGCCATGCGCTCATTTTCATCTGTGATGCCCAGCGCTGTACGATATCGTCAGTAAGCATTCCTGGTAACACACAAAGCCGGGCCGCACCATCGAGGTACAGGTCATCGACTGTTGCGATGTCCGTCTGGGTCTTTCCACCAATGAACCCAACGCAGTTTGGCTCTCCGCAATAACACTCCTGCGCCTTGTGGCTGTATAGCAAATCAGAGACGCGGCAACGACGCAAGAAGTGTGCCCCACCCGTAGCGATCCACATTATAGTTGAAGGTCAGCTCCTCGTATTGCTGGATCTTCCGCTTCGCGAAAATGCCCATCCGCACATGCTCGCCTACAGTCCATTTCGCGACATAGCAGTTGGGATTGCAGCTATGGTTGGCGAACCGACCGATACCACCGCTTTTGGTCGCGTCGATGAACTTTTTCCACGGGTGAGCGGAGAGCTAGCAGTCGAGAAGCGTAACACGCACCTCGTCCTTTTGCAGCATCATAAAGTAGAAATGCCGGATGCCCTCGTCGGCGTAGTCTCGCATACGCTTCTTGAAAGAAGTAGGGTTAACTACATCTCCAATGTACTCGTAGATGAAGGCGTCTCTGAAATGTGCGTCAGTCAGAAAATCGCGAAAAGGTACAAAAAACGCACTTCGGTATATCCTCCTCGACACGAAGCCCAAATCCCTTCTTCTCCGTAAGCACGACCTCGATGGGGGAATATTGCTTGCGTTGGAAACTACAGGTGCGCTTCAGCACCGTTCGTTACGTAATCACATGGCCGCTCACCGTTGGTTCTGGCAGTGAGACCTGCACCGGCAATCGTCTGGCAGGCATTCAATCTGCGTGAGACGATTGATACAGTTCGAGCCATCCCCGCACGCAGCGGTAAGCGGGTCTGTTCCTATAAAACGGCATATTAGTACAAAATTCTCGCTGGCGGCCACACTGCGGGCTCCTGAACGCAAACGAACCCCGTCGATAGATACACTCGCACGACATGCCCTCCATAGCTTCCCGCGAGCGCCCAATGCTCTTGTTCTGATAGTTATTATCCTGAATCTCATTAAACGTGGCTAATGCGTCTGTCCGTGCAATGGGAAGGTCTCCGATGAGCTGCAACGGAGGTTTGGACTTTTTCTTGGCAGCCGTAGAGGAAGCACGGGTAGAGAATGGTGGTGGAGTGACGGATTGTGAGCGAGAGCCCATGGGAGACACAGAGGACGATGCGGAGTCATGGTCCTTGGGTGGCAAAGACTCATCTGCCTCTGTGCTCGGAAAAAGGGACTCCACCGTCATGTCCACGTCTCCAGCATGACCATTCGCGCTGGCTGGTAATGAGGGAGAACGGGAAGTCGGAGTTTTGACCTCATCTCGAGGTTTGGGGGCCATGGTGGATGATGGCAGGTCGGAGGAGCATTCGGCTGGCGCAGAAGGCGCTGACAAGGGCGTCTCCTCCTTCGCCGGCCAGCGCGCCATGGTCAGGATCTGTCCGCAAGGTCCCAATGGTATCCACGGCGCTCTACGACCTAGTTCACCTCCAGAGGGTCCGCTGACTGACTCCAACGGCGCCGAAAGCAATAAATTAAACTGGCAGAGGTTAGCCCTGGAAATGCAGCAAAATAGAGAACGTTTAGTCGAGAATAGTGGCCAAGGGAACCTATACGGTCGGGCAGAAGTCCAAGTAAGAGTACAAGCAGAGTCGCAAAGCTGAGCGTAGCTGATCACATTATTTGGCCGACCTTTTACCCTTTACCACCATCTCCAAGACATTGGCTCAATAGCCAATCTCTTCAAAAGTACTCTAAACCAGACCCGTAGAGGCAGAGGGTTCAGGATACCCTTGTTATCTGGAGCTTGCGGAAAGACACATTCTAGACCTGGGTGCTTCGCGGAGACAATCTAAGACTCTCGGATAATATCAACTCGGAAAATGGCTTCTACGAGTACCAGTAGCCTCAAAAAACGAAAAAGGGAGGCTTCCCCTGCCGGGGAAATTGCTTTCAAACTCGCTCCGCATTCTGTCGCGCCGGGAGAGGTTGGGCCAGTCCTTGGTGCGTTTGGACCGTCCGAGGCACATATTTTCGGCTGAGACCACATGTCCAGTAAGTTTCCCCGCCATGGACGCCCCGCCATCCACCGCATTCAGATGTTACCGGAAAAAAAATGAAAACCTCCGCCGACGCAAACCCGGATGAGCCAGCAATCCTCACTGTGGCCGGCGAAACCGACGCCGTGGAGTTCGAGTCGAACGAGGAAGAGACCCGGCGCGTCGCAGACGCAGGCTGCCGATACGTCATTGCAGTCCACAACAAGCGCACGTCGGAGCTGAAGGTCCTGCCGACCCCAATGTCGCCGTACATTCTCACCCACACGGTCAAAGCTCTCAAGTCGATTGAGCCTGCCCCCGCCCCGAGCGCCCTCGAGTATCTCAAGGCGAAAACCGCGCTGGGCGAGACTTTTGGCACCAAAAAGGCCAAGGCTGCGATCCGCGCAAAGGAGCGGAATCGCGTGGATGTCGGCGCGATGGAGGGCGTTATGGACTTTGTCATGGCGGGCATAGACAAGGCTGCGGAAGGCCTCATGACTACAGGTGTGGTCGTTCTCGCTTCCCGCTGACTATATACTCAAATTTGCGTAGAGGAGGCCAAGGAGCTGGCAGACACGAACCGACAGGTCCCGCCGTTCTCGCTTACCGCGACCGACCCTGCAGATATTTATCCTTTACATGGGATTATCCCCGAGCCCGAGTGGAAGGCGCTCCCCGTCAGCGCGTTTTACGAGGCAGGCAGCCCATGGGAGCGCAAGCAGGTGCTGCCTTTCCGCGGCTCCGACTGGATCAACGCGCGCGTTGAGGCGGTGATGGCGGAGACGACAGGCGGCGACAAGGACCGCAAACGTCAGCTCAAGCTCCTGTTCTACATCGCTGCAATGATGGCGTTCCGGCGGACGACGAACCACAAGTTCAAGAAGGAAGAGTTGTCGACGAAGTTGCAGAATGTGCCCGGGTCGGTGGTCGACAGCCTGCTTGCAAGATTCACCGAGTGCCCGCGAGGGTCGACGGAGTGCGTTCTTCCCCTCCTTCATACACATGTGCTGATATTAAACCCAGACCGCGAACGACTCCACAGCTCGAGCTGCGTCTTCTCGCACATCTGCTCGCGCTCTGTCTTCGCGTCGATAACTACGCGGCCGATCACGCGCTCATCGCGCGCGACCTGAGCCTTGGGACAGACAAGTAGGCCTTCTCCCTCCATCTCTCCTTCCATCCGCGTACTAACGCTCGACTCAGGATTACTCAGGTCTTCAAATCTCTGGGTGCGCGCTCTTGCTTTGTCGACTTTTCGCTTTTTCTCACTTTGCACAGGCTGCAAAATGGTCACTCTGGGTGAGCGGGAGCGCACGCGACTGGGGCTGCCAGACAGCGTGGCGGACGAGAAGCGGGCAGTGTTAACAGCGCCGGTGCAGTTTCCCGAAGCAGAGGCTGAAGAAGACGAGATGAGGAGCTGAATTTTAGAGTAGTCGCGCTAGCCATACCGGGCTCTCCAAAGATTTATTTTCTCTGGTGGATACCTACGTATTTTTTCCGTCCTCAAACTATACCGCTGTGGATTTGCTTTATTAACTTACATAAATGGCCACGAACGTCGAATATCTGGCCCAGCGAAAAAAAAAAGTATCATCAACGTTATAACGCCACTCTGTGACAGCTCACAGCGGACACAGCACTTGGCCGTGCCCCTTGTCATCGCTCTTGCCCCTCCACTGCAGTCACTCATTCAGCTCACTGGACGCTGGTGCGCGCGTTACCCTCCAACGAATCGAACGAGCCACATACCGTCCGCAATCAGGGTTCATCCTGGTGTGTCTTCTTTGGATAACGATAGTGTTGCCCGGATGCTGATTGGTCGATAATCCAGCCGCTTTCGTATTTTAAACGATCCGCACTGGCCATGCCTCGCGAAGCCAACGAGTTCCAAACAAACTACTATATCTCTCATGTCTCCGGTGCGGGGAAGATTAATTCGAAAATAATCACGAAAATTTATCCTGCTCAGGAGGACCGGAGGCGCTGGCGGAAGCGGCGGCAATGATGGTGGGCGCGGGGGCTTCGGGGAGGGTCCCAGGTTCCACGCGGGCACCATGAACTTCATCGTACCGGATCAAGACCGCGGAATCGTCGAATGGGCTTCGCCCCTCAATTTCTTTCCCCGTCAAGACGACATATTGAGAACGCGTCAACCGGGAACGGGTGAATGGCTCTTTGAAGACCCCCTTTTTGAGCGATGGAAAGCGGGGAAAATTCGAACACTTTGGTGTCGTGGAATGCGTAAGTCACGCTGCTCCTCATTGCGGATTCTGGAATCTTAACTTTAATAAAGCTGGTGCCGGAAAAACGGTGCTTGCGTGCGTACTCAAAAAGAGAGTGGCTCTATTGTGTTTAACTGACATCACAACAGTTCAATTGTTGTTAACGATCTTCGAACGAACCTGGCAGACGAGAATACTGGTGTCGCGGCAGTTTACCTTGACCATAAGGCTACAACAAAGACGCACTCTCTAGAAAATCTCCTCGCTGCGATATGGCGACAGTTTGCTCTCGGAAAACCCATGTCCTCCTGCGTCCGGCGGCTGTACAAAAAACACTCTGCGCAGGGCACACACCCTTCCCTCGAAGAGACACACTCTGTGGTTCAATCCGCTGTTTCGGACTGTGTTTGCGTATTTATCGTCGTCGACGCACTCGACGAATATCCCGATTCCGAACGGGATGCCTTGCTCCGTTGTCTCTGGAAATTAGGGCCAATCGTTCGATTGATGTTTACCCTCCCGACCCCATATCAGTATCGGTCACATCATTCCACAGTTCGAAACTCTGGACGTTTCGGGCCACCGAGGAAGATATCCGCAAATACGTTGACGGACGCATCGAGAGCTCTCACCGCCTTTCCGGACATATAAATAAATCCCCTAGTTTACGGGAGTCAATCGAAGAAAGGATCGTCAAAAGAAGCGATGGAATGTGAGTGCTCATTTACTGTATTGAATTGGTCGTTGATTTTTGTTCTAGGTTTCTCCTTGCGAAACTTCACATGGATTCTCTTGTGAATAAGCAAAATGTTGCGGCCGTTCGAGATGCTCTCATGAAATTGTCATCCAACCTCAATAGCGCGTACGATGACATTGTCAACCGAATCAACCAGCAAAATGAAGAGGACAGACAACTCGCTTGGCGCACTCTTTCGTGGGTAGTTCATGCAAAGAAACCACTGCAGCCATCGCGCCTCAAGGAGGCTCTCGCGGTTGAGCCCGAAGCCATCGCACTGGATCCCGAACGCCAAACAGACATGGACATTGTCCTATCCGTTTGCGCAGGGTTGGTCGTGGTTGATGAAGTCGACAATACAGTTCGCCTCATTCACTACACCACACAAATTTACCTGCAATCAGACTGTGCACAGAGCACCATATTCCCCCATGCACAAAGTGAAATTACTCTAACATGCATATCCTACATGTCCCTCACTTTCAAGGCGGCGTCCAACTTTCTGCAGAACCAGTTTCTCCTCTTTACTCGCAATCCCTTCCTCCATTACACTGTGGAATACTGTTTGGGTGCATGCTCGTGGGGAGCCCGAAACGGACCAAAATGTCCAGGATCAGATTCTGTTATTTCTGATGAATCATCTCTCTGTATGGTGGGGACTGCGAAATTGGAGACTTGGGGAACACCAATCAGCACCTGATAGACTCCGAATTGCTATGGCCTTTCATTTAGTCATAATATCCAAACGAATAATTGCACAATATGGTGGAGGCATTGTACTTCAAGAATCCGTGGCCCGAGGAGATGCAGACGAAGTTCGAGTCCTCGTACAAGACGGTATTGACTTGGAGAAAGATTATACTGCCTTACAGGAAGCGGTTATTCGTGGTAATCAGGAGCTTGTTAGCATCCTTCTTGTACACGACAACTGGGGAGGTCAAAATTCCACCAACTCACAAGGCCATGGAAATCCAGAGTCTCTTGTCGATCACAAGCACAGAACTAGTCATGGGGGCCCCGAATCAATATTCCACCGCTCTTTATCAGGCATCACAGATAGGGAACACATCAATTGTAGAGCTGCTCATTCAGCATGGCGCCGATTGTAAATGGAGAGGGTGGACATTATGGTGGTGCACTACATATTGCTTCCAAGCAGGGGCAAGAATTCCTGGTCCGAATGCTTCTGAAACATGGAGCTAACACAAATGTGGGGGGAGATTACGGGAGTGCACTGGAGTTAGCATCCAGGTACGGCCATGAAGCCATTGTCCGACTCCTCCTCGAAGATGGGGCTGATGTAAATGCAGAAGGTGGGGAAGATGGCAATGCACTACAGGCTGCAGTGAGGAAGGGACATGAAGACATAGTCCGACTGCTTCTGAAACACGGTGCTGACATTGATGCAGCTGGGGACCAGTATCGTAGCTTGCTACAAACAGTAGTCTGGGAGGGACACCAAACCATGGTGCAACTGCTTCTTGATCATGGTGCAAATGTAAATGCGGACGGTGGGAAAGTACGGCAGTGCACTGCAGATTGCAGCCAGGCAGGGGCACAAATCCATTGTTCAACTCCTCCTCAAACATGGGGCCAATGTCAATGCAGAAGACGGGGAGGACGGCAATGCACTGCAGGCTGCGGTGGGGAAGGGGCACAAAGACATTGTCCGACTGCTTCTGAAGCACGGAGCCAACATTGATGCAGCTGGGGACCAGCATCGTAGTCTGCTACAAATGGTAGTCTGGGAGGGATACTATGAGATGGTCCAACTGCTTCTTGATCATGGTGCAAATGTAAATGCAGACAGTGGAAAGTATGGCAGCGCACTGCAGGTTGCAGCCAGGCAGGGGCACAAGTCGATTGTTCAACTCCTCCTCAAACATGGGGGCCGATGTCAATGCAGAAGGCGGGGATGATGGCAATGCACTGCATGCTGCAGTGGGGAAGGGGCACGAAGACATTGTCCGACTGCTTCTGAAGCATGGAGCTGACATTGATGCAGCCAGGGACCAGCATCATAGTCTGCTACAAATGGTAGTCTGGGAGGGATACTACAACATGGTCCAACTGCTTCTTGACCATGGTGCAAATGTAAATGCGGACGGTGGAAAGTATGGCAGCGCACTGCAGGTTGCAGCCAGGCAGGGGCACAAGTCCATTGTTCAACTCCTTGAACATGGGGCCAATGTCATGCAGAAGGCGGGGAGGACGGCAATGCACTGCAGGCTGCGGTGGGGAAGGGGTGCGAAGCCATAGTCCGACTGCTTCTGAAGCACGGAGCCTATGTTGATGCAGCTGGGGACCAGTGTCGTAGCCTGCTACAAACAGCAGTCTGGGAAGGATACTACAACATGGTCCAACTGCTTCTTGACCATGGTGCAAATGTAAATGCGGACGGTGGAAAGTATGGCAGCGCACTGCAGGTTGCAGCCAGGCAGGGGCACGAGTCCATTGTTCAACTCCTCCTCGAACATGGGGCCGATGTCAATGCAGAGGCGGGGAGGACGGCAATGCACTGCAGGCTGCAGTGGGGAAGGGGCACGAAGACATTGTCCAACTGCTTCTGAAACACAGTGCCAGAATCAAATCAGAGAATGACGGGGGAATTGGTGAGACACTGCAGTTGGCATTTGACAAGGGAAATGAATTCATTATCAAACTGCTTCTTGAACACCGGACAGGTGTTAGCATCAGTGGATGGGAGTTCAGCAGGGCTCTGCAAGCAGTATCGGGTGGAGCGAGAGGTTATAACAGTGTCCTGCAAGCGGCATCGTTGATGGGACATGAAGCTCTGGTCTCACTGCTGCTCAGGGAGGATAGTGGTGTCATTGATGCTGAAGTAGAGTATGACAAGGTGTTCAAGGCTGGAGTTAGCCATGGGCAATCAAGGCGTTGTCAAACTGCTGATAGAACATATGGTGGAGGTTGCAGGGCGTGAGCTAGACAGCAACCTCGTTCTGAGACAAGCATGCAGGCCGGCGCATGAAGGCAGCATCAAGCCCCTTCTTGAAAACGGTGTCGACAAGAGTGGGAATTGCACAATGTCCGGCAGCCTCCTACACTTGGCAGCCAGAGAAGAAGACATAGCCATTGTCAAATTGCTTCTTGAATGCGGCGCCAAGGTTGTCGTAGGAGGTGGAAGTGCGCTACAGGCAGCAGTGGAGGGGGATCACAAAACCATCGTAAAGCTGCTTATTTTCCATGGTGCCAATATCCGGACAGGAGGCGGGAAACACGGTAATGTGCTGCAGGCCGCCTCACACGACGGGCATGAATCTGTCGTGAGACTGCTTCTTGAATGCGGTGTGGACCCTAATACAAGACCTGGGATGTTCGACAGTGCGCTGCAGGCTGCAGCAAGGGAGGGCCATGAAGCCGTTGTCAGACTGCTTCTTGACCGTGGGGCTGACGTCAATGGGGAAGGAGGACGGGCGCTGTGGCTAGCATCCAGGAACGGCAGGAAGGTTGTTGCAAAAGCTCTGCTCGAGCACGGCGCCGACGTCAATACACGATGGATCCATGGTGGCCACTACGTGCAGCAGTGCTGAACGGAGATGATTCAATGGTCCGATTGCTCCTCGAACACGGAGCCAACATGAAACAGGGAGGGGTTGGTGACGACACCGCGCTTAGGTTGGCATGCAGGCTGGGCGAGAAGAAGATTGCACGGCTGCTCCTGCAACATGGTGCTGATAGATAGGAACCACGTTGTGGTAGTACGGCCAACGGACTTACATAAAAAGTTTCAGAGGTCGGGTTGCGACTAAGAGATTGTTGTGATTGAGGGAAGGGTGCCGTGATACTGTAACACGATACAATATTGAGATGAAAGATGTTGATTGAATCTAACGTCACGAACCAGAGGAGGTTCAGAATTATATTTCACCCCAGAGATGTGTTGAAACCCTTAGAAATGAGTTCAATATAAAAAAAAACAAATTTGATGGAGGTTTATACGGCTCCTGATTGGTTGAGCAGGTGAGGTAAACTCCTGTCACTGCTCACATAAAGATTGGCGGATGCATCCGCCACTGGTGCAGACACATCCACCCGCTTGCAATCAAAGGTGGGCAGATGCATCTGCCACTGGCACAGACAATTTGGAGGTAGTGTACTGTTGTGCCTCACACACCCAACAATACATATTCATGCTGTTCTGGGTCCTCCCAGTTGTAAAGTCTAAAATTTGACCATGAGAATCTGCAGCACAGGCACCAACAGCCAATTCAATCAGCATCTCCTCAGTTTGTGCAGGAATGAATTGCCAAATTTGGAACTCAATTCTCCTAACTGGTGTTCATTTCCTAAGATCTGCAACTATACCAAGTAAGACATGAATTCTTGTAGTATCGCATCTAGATCATGTTCTGCTGGCTCAAGGAGAAGGACTGGGGAGCAATGTGGCAGAAATGTCCGCCACTATGGTTCATGAACCTGAATTTGATCATATTACACCTAGAAGGAAGTGCGGGGAGGATGGGGGAGCATGTGGCAGACACAACTGCCGCGATGATTCATGAACCGGAATTTGATCATATTGCCCCTAGAAGGAAGCAAGATGCCAGTAGCTAGAAAGCCGTCAAGACCGATTACCAGTTAATTAAAATTCAACCAAAAATTGAGCCTACAACCAATGGGCAGACTAGTCCGCCCAATTGTTCCAGGCTCCAGATTTTGAGCCAAATTGAATTTAGAGAGGATGAAGAGATTATACTGGATGCAAACACATACTGACACAAGAGGGGAAACAGTGATGAATAGCAGAGCAGTAGGTACCATGCTAATTTACGACATGGCAGACTAGTCTGCCCGTTGTTCCAGGCTCTGAATTTCGAGCCAAATTGAACCCAGACAGGATGAAGAGATCAGAGGATGCAAACACATACTTGTACAAGAGGGGAAACAGTGGTGCATGTAGAGCAGGTAGGTGCTCATTGGCGGACTAGTCTGCCCGGTGTTTCAGGCACTGAATTTCGATCCAAATTGAACCCAGAGACAATGAAGAGATCATAGTGGATGCAAATACAGAAAGAGAAGCCACCAACATGACAAAGGAACTGTAGGCAGACCAATTGAAAGCAGGGTGTGGTGGCAGACGTGTCCGTATGGTCTTCCATGTATGAAATTTTGAGTCAAAATGAACCCAAAAAGAGTGCAAACATTATCCAAGATGCTGATAGGAGAGGGGAAGCAGTGATGTGGGGGTAGAACAATGGGTACAGTGCTATCGAGGCGGCAGGTGGTCCGCCTGCCACATGTTTTCCAAAAGGGAATATGACATCATAAGTACGACATGTCCGCCTGGCGGATGAGGGCCTTTAAGGGGGGTTATTGTACAACAAAATAACCCCCCTTAAAGGCCCTTTACGTAATTTTGGCGGTGTAACCCTGAGGTGATTGATGTCGGCACGCAGGGTGGGAACGTCAATTCCTTATCTCCGAACAGCCGTCTCGCCGATACGAATCCGGGACTTGGTATGGTTCTATATGTCAAGGCGAACCATACCATCTCTTATAATTCTAGCTTGTTAACACACCTCCCTCAATGTGTCTAATACGTAAGTGCGACATGTTTTGTGTTGTTTGTTCAGGCTGTATACCGTAACTGATATGTAAGCCGGCGATCAAACCCAGTGCTGGGCCGACAGCATTTTGTGTCGATAGCGTTTTGTCAGATGAACTCTCCTTTGGACTGTCTGAGCCGACCCTTGGCCTCACCCGGCAAATCAACTCCGAATGGAGACACACCCGAGATGTTATAAGGGAGTGAATCCAACGTCTTTCGCAATCATCCAACTTCCGTCATGCCAGCGAAAGGCATTTCAACCTCTTTCGTTCATCACACGACGATCGCTGTGGCGACACTCAAAGAGTTCAGCGAGATACATTCAACCCCCTATCTGAAAGTCGTCGCCGGTGTCGCCCTTCTGATTCTTGAAACAGTTCAGGTACGGTTGTCAATACTAACTGGGGGAATGATGCATCACCCTCTCTCCAGAGAACAACACCATGATGCATCCAGAGCTCTCGCGAGAACAGCGGCATTCATGCATTACCCAGAACACTGACCTTTTAGGCAGCCTGCCCGTGCCTACCATCAATGTTGCAGGCATTGTCTTCGTCGACACCCTCAACGCTGTCGAGCATTGTCTTCGAGTGTTTGCCAAAGAGCTCAGGGCGGGCTTACAAATATCCCAAAGAGGCAATTCCCTGTACTAGAGTCGCAATACAAGAAAGAATACAGATACAGTCTAGCTAGAATGAGCGATACAGTAAGTAATACAGAGTGCTAGTCAGACAGGTCCGTAGGTTCATCTCCCTCCTCCTCACTTTCCTCCTCCTCCTCGTCTACCTTGACCTCAGCACACGCAGCGCGCGCATCTTGCCACCAATCCAGCCAGCGCTCTCCACTGCTTCTCAAAACCTGCACGCATCCCATCCTGATATGCCGCCTGCTTCAGCGCGTAGGATGCATGCCCCTCCTGCAACGTCTGATCCTGCTGCGGCCGCCCTCAATTCTACCCGCGCCCTCCACCAATCGCCACGCCACTGGAAGAACTGCAGCACGCGGCGCATTTCCTCCTCCAGCAGGTCCGTTTCCCTCGGCGTAACACATCGCCTTCGCGCGCACTCTCGCCCATTCGATCCGCAGCGCTGCAAGAACAGGGATATCAGTTCTGGTGACTCAAAGTATCCATTCGACTCACCCTCGTTATCAACGAGGTCTTTGTCCTCCCCTGTGGCGCCATCCACCTTCCAGATCCACGACATCTCCATCCCATCCTCCGCCTTTGCTGCGCAACCTCCGCCTCTTCCGCCGCCGCCTCCGGATCCACTGCCCCCATCCTCCTCGCCTTCTTCTTCCTCTTTCCACCCTTCTTCCGCCGGTCGTCGTCTCCAAACACAGCGCTCGGTCGACCGCGTACGTCAGCTGCGTTCAGCACTCGCAGATGAGCGTGGTCCTTGCGCTGTAGGCGGGGTCCTAATGCGACAAGGGCAGCTCGAGCAGTGCGGTACTCGTTGGCGGCACGATCCACCTCGGCTTGAATATTGGCCACGCGTGTCCCCGATCGCGTCTTTGCCCTCACACCCGACACCTTCCCCCGGTGTTTATACTCCCGCATCCGCGAGATCAAGCGGCTCCGGAGATCATTGAGGGCTTGGACTTGCCTGGCCCTTCCGAAGCTCGTACTCGTACTCCAGCAGCGATCAGTCACATTCCGCCAGCGTGCTGATCGCCGACGGCAGCCACAGTGTTATGTCCTGGGCCCTGACTCCAGGCAAGCTCTGCGTCGCCCCAACCCGATCCTGCTCTGCCGCCTCGCGTTGTCGCAGCAGGGCGGTCTCCGGGATGAACAGCTGCTGGACGGAGATCCACCCGTCAATCTTGCGGCGCAGCTTGGTCTCCCGCTCCATCCGGGGCACGCCTCTGCGCTGGCGTCTCGTGCTGTCCCACATTTTTGAAGACGGTTGTGAGAGCACACCTGACATGAAGAGTTAGTTTTCCGCAATCAGCAAGCGAGAGGAGGAATGACTTACTGCGACTCCTCTAGCTGCAGGCCCATGGACAGCATCTCCGTCTCATGCATCTCCCCCCGCACCCGTAGATGGTCAACATCCTTGGCTGCAATCTCCGCCATTCGCAGCCGGACCTGTGGCAGATCTTCGTAGTGGACGGTCCGAGGCAAACAGATTGGGCTTTTCCGCGTCCGCCTCCCACGCACGCGCCATTGTTGTCCACGTTTCAATGACGGACGTCGAGAACGATGCCTCGACATCGACCCATGCCTGCTTCGACTCCACCATCAGAGGCAGATTCTTCTGCAGGCGGTCCCGCAAGGTAGAGCCTATAGTCTATCAGCTAAAGTGTTATACGTAGGAAAGGAAAGACTCGCACCTAATCGCATGATCTTTTCCAGTTCCAGTACTGGAAGTGGACCTCCAGCGTGTCCCGCCTCGCGCCCGGGCCTGATACGCTTGTGCTGTGTGCAAGGCGGTTCGCGTCAGCCCACCCACGCTCAGGCGCCTCCCCGTCGGTCCGGCCCACGAAAGGCGTCAGATTGAAGGAAAAGAGGAGGTTGCAGTTCTCGATATGCGCTGGAAGGTGGAATTTGGGCACCAGGAAGCCCACAATCTTCTCGCCTTCCTTCAGCTGCACGTGGGGGTCGAAAATGCGCATGCGCTCCCAAAGGTTTTTGTACCATTGGCACGCGATGTCGTAGGATACGAATAGCTGTAGTAGGAGGCAGCCGGCGAGGCTCATGAAGAATAGATAGTCCATATTTAAATATCTGAGCAGACTCATTAGTCGGGCTTCGTCAAGCGACAGATATGCTTACCGTTCCCCCATCTGCAAGTCCCCCACCCCATTCGGGCGTTTCATATTGTGGCGGGCACAGTCGACCGTCCCAATTCCCGATGACGCTGTCCCCACGACTCCCGAAGAGGCTTGTCGACTGCGTCGTGCGAGACGCAAGTACTTCTCTACCAAAGGAAGGCGTTAGCTTCCCATTCCACCACCAGCTCCTCATGCTCACATCCTGCTTTTGATCCCAATGCTTCTCGAGGTGAGCCATATACTTTGCGACCTCCCCAAAAAAACCCCATCCCCTCACCAGCCCCGGATCCTTCTCCTCACTCGACACGTCCTTGCGCATGAGACGGAAATTGGTGTCGATCGCCAAGAACAGTGCGTATAGAAAGCTGGAGTACCCGGTAAGTATAAATCATATGCGGCCCGACTCAGACTTACCGGAGGTGTACGGGCACCTTGTCCCAGTCCGGGGGCAAGTTAATCCCTGGATGAGGGCAAGCAGGGCACAAGAGTGCGACCTCGCCCGGCTTTGTCGCGTTGATGTGATCCTCGCACGGGTCGTGGCCTCAGCCAGCGCGTTTCAGCAACAGTAGATGCTGCCACTGCCGCGTCATCCTCAGGAACTCCCTGTATCGATCCTGCATCTTGGTTAGCCACGATTATCAGACCAGGAAGTCGGACGCTTACCCGCGACGGCTCCAATCCTGTGTTGTCCGTCTCCCGCACCAAGCTGTGGTAGAACTCGTACGGTGAGCACTTTGATTCAAGTGTCATGTGGGCGAAGCGGCACAGCGACGCAAAAGTTGCGGCAGATCGGGGATTAGTCCCGGTCGTGGATATAGCTTCATACGCAACAGCTGCACGGACTTGGCCTTTGCAGTGCCGCAATCGCAGTAGTCAAGACCGACCTCCTCAATCCCTTGCGTCGTGATGACAACAAAATCGTCGCCCGCCGACTTGGAGGGGTTGGGACAAAAACGGCTCGCCCACTCAATGTCCCAGCTGGATCCGCACACCTAACGACTTCAGGCTGCACCGCCGAAACCAACTGTTCTCCCAACGCTACCACGCGCCATCAGCCTTACATCCAATCCTTATACGGTGTACGTACCTCAATCCGATGGAATGGCATGCTTGCATGCAGGTGCTTCACGCAGCTGCCGCAATACAAACAACCGTGCATGCAGTCGGTGCAGCGTACAAGATCTGTGTCGCCTCGCACCCAGACCCAGCGCACACCGTCTGGTCGATATAGTCGCCGTGTCCGTCATGCCGCAACATTTCATCAAGGAAATCCTCGCGATCCAATCGCAACCACTGACCATGAGGGTCGTCCTGAGGCAACCATCAGAGCGACATACTATAGGAAAGGCCAATGGGCACTCACCGATTCCCCTCAGTTTTCGCGGACCAGTTGACTGCATTCCAGGACCAAACTCGGCGTCGAACTCGGCGTAATCTGCCTCCCAGTCGTCCAACGAGAGAGCGGGGGCTGCTGGGACGTCTGGCTTGAGCGTGATCCTGGACTTTTTGGCGGGGGAAGCGGGCGTGGGACAGACGACATGGTCGACTGCAACTCCGCGTGAGCCAATGGTGATGGTCTCCGCTGCGATATAGTGGACGTGTTGCCCCCGTGCGCGAGGAAGATACCCTTCCTGCGAGTCATCGCTGTCGCTGCCGTCATTGAGGTCGTCCTCTTCGACGTGCAAAGCCTTGCGTTTGGCCATGAGACCCGTGTAGCCGATAAAGGCACGGATACACAGCAGCACGAGCAAAATATGTCTGCAAAAAAAATGAGAACGTGCTTCACCCAACCAAACAAAAAGTCACGTTTGGTTGATCGCGACCACCAGCTATGCGACCGTGTTGCAAGATATCAGCATGGGTCCAAGTCACGACGTGAAATTCGGCCATATCGCTGCGTCTGAAGCCATTAACTTAAAGCCGTAGCAAACCAGATGCATCCGAAACGTACCTTTCGCCGTGATCCCTGTCCTCTGTCCCCGTTTCCAAAGATCCCTCTGCACGCGAAGCTTGGTGGGAGGCGCATGGTGTGATGCAAGTGAGGCGACTGATCTCGCATCATTGATCTCCCGCTGCTCTCTTTGCTCCACTCTGGAAACACCACTCGGACCCGAAGCCTGTCGAAGAAGAGGACCGCGAGTGGTATGTGAGTGATATCGGCCTGATCACCGACACAAAAGCCCGTGGGCTCACGAACTCATCCGAATGCTACACGCTGCTCTATCGCACAACTATTGCTATCATACCTCGTTCTCCAACACCCGCTATTGCCTTACTATTCGCGTACTGTACCTTACGGAGACTTGTAAACAATAATAAGCATGCAATGAGGCCAAGCTTCGCGGCTTTCAATTGTAACATTGTAAGTACACAGAAGCATACTACCGCTGTGCAGCTGGAAAACCGCAATCCTCCCCCCAAACGCCACCTGGCTTCCGGTCCCAGCCTGGATGGAGCCGCCTCGATAGCCGCAACTTGCTCGACATCCAACTGAGGCCGCCAGTCACAAGCATCCCACACCTCGTCGCAGTCCCACTGCGTCTCCGCAGCAGACGTACGCACACAAAGCAGGCGCTATGGCCACACTGCAGCCCTAGCATAAAAATCAGCCAGGTGATAAGGAACGACGAAGACCACTGTACTTGACGGGGTGGGATTTGGCGTTGAGGCAGAGACGACAGGTATGCTCCAACCGGGGCCACGATATGTCGTCTGGGCGGACGTCGTCGAGGTGCAGGTCGTCCTCCTCGAGGGGTTCTTGACGTGCGGTACGCCACCACCCGCGGCGATGTACAATTCGAAGGGTCGGGGGCGGCAGTGGGTGCGCAAGTCGCCATATCTCGGCATTGGTGCGAATGCTGGGCCTCCTTCCACTCGCGCCGCAAGACGGCACGGTTCTTTCGGGCTCGGATCGGCCGTGAGCAATGAGCTCATCCAGGAGGGGGATCTGCAATATCATGCGGCGATGTCCAGCAACTCGTGTCAGTTCTTCACGTTGTTGCAGAACACGCCGGATGTGTCCACGTCGTTCGTCATCGGTGTGAAAGCCAGGAACGTCGGGGATGATTTCAGACGGGAAGTTGTTGAAGACAGTGCGACATCTCAGTCTCTGTCGCGCAGTTAGTGAAGGAATATTATTGATGGGGCCACTCCACTTATGGGTGAGAACAGTCTCATCTTGCGGCGGGGGAGAGGATCATTCATGGGAGAGGGTAAGTCGTCCATTGCATCAGATGTAACTTTTGGTACGCATGCATCCAAACCACCAGCACTCGGCTATCGGAAAATGTGCCCTGATCCCGAATATTAGCCTCACTCTGCCACCCGCCCCCATGCGCGCTCGACGCTTTCGCCATCCGTGCCCCCTGCCCACCTCCAATCGGTCTTGCACGTCTCCCGGTGGGCGATTTGGTTCCAATTCAAACGCATTTCCACCACCGGGATGGGGGTGATGAGGTTGTCGTCGGAGTTCTGAACGACGTGGAATTTACTGGCGCGTGATTATTAGAGAGGCAATCAAGCATAACGACGGCCCTCTACTCACCTGCGTTCTGCACCTGAGGGAGGACGTGCTACTGCCAGGCTTCCCATTGGAGTCCTCTTCTGCGCCTGGATGGTCAGTAGGTCGCGGGCTTTGCGCAGCTCATTGGTTCAGGCAGATGGAAGAAGACGGATGAATTTTTGTGCCTACGAAACATACAATGTGATCAGTAGCCGAATACCTCCTTACGATCTGCGTCCAACTCATCAGCCTTCGACAATAATCCCAATGCCCATTCCGCCCGCGACCCTGCCTCCCCATCGATCTCAGCCTTCTTAGCAGCCCCTCCCTTCTGAGCGAAGCAACGATTCGACGCTTTGGTGACCATAGGCGGCCCATTGAAAGAGGGCACCGGCGGCGTATTGAGTCATGGAGTAACGCGTCTCGCGCGGAGCGATCGGGGTGTTGCCGTGGTGGCATGCGCCAGACAAAAGAAGAACGGAGGCGCCTGATGGAAACTCGCACACCACTTTGAGACGATCGATGTAGATATGGCCGCCGAGCTGGTGATTGAATTTGCCCCCCGACGTCACGGCGCACATCCCATAGGCATAGTTCAGCATGTCGAGATGCTCCGGGGTGACAACGTCCGGGCCCAGGTTGAATGTGGCGGTGGGGTAAACAGAGTTGGGGAACAGCTGGGTGAGCTCAGGCTGGTGCTCGAAGACGCTTTGCATTGTCGCCTTGTAGTGCTGATACAGCTTAGGGAGATATCGGGGCCAAGCCGCCTGGGTACCATCAGCACGTTGCTCGGGTGAGACAGACGGGACTTACTGGATTGGAATCCGGCAATTCGGCGGATGGCGGGGTTGGAAGTGATCAACTCTAACAACCGCCGATACTCTTTGGGCAGGGCAAGGTTGCCTGGTTTCTGGCATTGAGGAGTCATATAATACGATAAATAAGATATGATACGCGGTACGGGCAAACCTTTTGGCCTGGGCCTTTTGTCAGGCCGCCCTTGATCACATAGAAGTCCCCGCGACAGTGACGACGATTCTTGCGCTTGAAGACTCCGCGCTTAACTCCGCGCGCCCGCACCCCATCCATCACCCGCACCATCTCAGCGATGACGTCGTCCCAGTCGTCGCCTTCCGGGCGGCCCAGAAGCACCGCAACAATGCGACCGTCGGCATCCAGTATGAGCTTGGGATGCCTGAGATAGTAGTTAGACATAGGTCGGGCGAGAAAAACAAAATATATACCTCCCGTCCCACTCGACTAATTCCCAGTCCTCGGCCAGCAGCGCACGCAGACGTCGCACCTGCTGCCTTGACAATCTAGCCTTCTTGGAGGCGCGCGGCCCCGTCCAGTTGCCACCCGCCGAAGCGGGGAGATCGTGGGCGGCGCGACACGTCGCCTGATGCGGCTCCTCCTGGCGGTAGTCTTGAGAGTGACGGGCTTGGGGAACAGGGCCAAAACGCGAGGTCATCGCCTGCGCTACCCGCTTGCGCTGCCTTCGCGCTCGGTGGCCTTCAGCCTGTCGCTCCTTTCGGCGCATGATGGGGGACGGTGAGGCCTGGAGGGTAGGAGAAGTGCAGGTAGTGGAAGGTGGGCTTGGTGGCAGGTCGGATAAAGGCGACGGCGAGCGTGACCAGGAGGTGGAGGTCGGTGGCAACGGGGTGGATGGGCGCGAGATGGGAGTTACTGGACGCGAAAGGACAGGGTCTTCGTCCTCCCATTCATCGTCTCCACTCTCATTCATGGTGTCGGAAACATTGGCGCGCTGTTCGGGGCCGCGTCCATGGCGGCACGAAGATATGGCGCCAGTGAGACACGAGCACGGACAATTTGGACGCGAGGCGGTACGATGGAGGGGGTCGAATGGAGCTCGTCGAGCTCCCAGGCAGACCATTGAGCACCGCTTCGCGTTCGACGCGCCATGAGGGGCAGACTGAAGTTAAAAGTCAGAAATGTCAGAAGTCTACGCGCACGCGATAAAAAAAAAGGGGGCGGGGGAATGGGAGACGCAACGCGGTCACCTCACCACGCGTCACCAGCGAGCTCGTTTCAACGTAGGGCCATTGGTCTGTCCCAGCGTAGCGCGTTCGGGCTGATGATCGCGTCAGGGCGGACGCGTCGAGGAGGATGCATTTCCACCCAAAAAGAATAAAAAAGGGGGAATTAAACGCACCAGAAGCAGATCGAAGACACAGAGAGACAAGCCAAGCTAGAAGGTCGTCCTGCAGGCGCAATGAAACCAGCCAAAGAAGTGGGATGAAGAGGTAGGGACTTGGTGCCACTGGTTTGTGTACGTGCGAGTGGCTGTGTTTGATTTGATGGATGCCGTTGTCCGCATACGGATGAGGAACATCCTACATTCCCTCCCCCCGCACGTCTGTACCACACATCCGAAATTCAAAATCCATAGCTCTACTCAGACGAACAAATCGCTCGAGCTAGAGGTCAGTTTGGAGTGGAACGCAAAACTTTTGATGAGGATTCTGAAGCTGCGAAAGTTTCTAGGGCGTCTGTAGACCGTTTTCAATTTCAAAACGATTTTCGTCGAGAGGAAGGAGAGCCGTTGAATACCTGTGGAGGTCATTTGTGAGTCTTCCAAAAAAGTTGAGGATCATAATGACCGCAACGTGTCGGACGACAGAGTCGTCCGTTCTGCGGGTGGGGACCATTTTCTGAATGGGGGACGACAGCCAAATCGTCCTCTGCCTGGACTTTGGGAGTGGGGGCAATGGGAAGGATAAACGTCTCAGATGCTGACGGCGATATAACTGAAGAAGATCGCACTCACCGGCGCTGAATTTAATATCGCTGGTGCGTTGCTATTCCCTCCTGCCGTCCCCAAAAAAATCGGGAGGTAGCTCGAGCAAGGGAGATCAGGAGAAAAGATTCCAGACGTGCCTGGTTGAGGAAAGTGATGGCGTCCCAATATCTCCTTGTTCCCGGTGCGCCTTCCTTTGTTCGGAGGCAGATTCGGGCGTTAATAACCGAACCGCAGAAAATGGTTATGTTTTTCCCAACGTTTGTGGCCAGTGGACGCTGTGGTGAACGCGGAATGTCGCTGACGTCGATGGCCTTCAAACGGCCGGAGATTTTGGCCAGGAGCTCGGGTGTTGCGTACTCTCGTATGTTTGCATTGGAAGGTGACATCCGCAAAGTTGCAGACTCAAAGGTGAGGCAGGAGAGGCTGGAAGAAAATCGAAAGGTGGGCAACCGCTTGATGAGGCAAGTAGCCGATGCTATATTAGATCTTTCCAGTGCTTACCATGACCATCGACTCAGACGTCACTGGAAATTTGGGTGGGAAATTTTTTACACAAACCCTCAGGTACATCTGCATCGAAAGCGTATATCTGCCACGTCTCTAAGTCAAATTTGCAGGAGGGAAGTCAGGACGAATTTTCGAAAGTCGATGGCGGGTAAATCAGCTAAGTCAATTAGCCGAATGAGATCGTTCCTTTTCCGACCATGACCACCGACTCAGACCTCTCCGCCTGTGCCTCTTCCTCAGACATTGAAATTCGCTACGAACGAGCCCTACAGGAATACAAGTACGTTGTTACTACAGCTTGTCTCTAATTGCCTAACTGCCGTTTCGTAGGCAAGCCAGAGCTGAACGCCGCAAACGACAGGACGCCGAGGAGGTGCAGCGCCTGAAAAACGCCAAGCTGGCACGGCGCCTGCGCCGTGACAAGGAAGAAGCCGAACGCATTCGCCAAGCTGAGGCGGTCCAAGCGCAACGAGATAAGTGGAAGGCTGCGTCCGCCCGCTACTACGTCAAGCACCCCGAGATCAAAGAGAAAAAGCGCGCCAAATGGCGGAGAAAAGGTGCGTGGGACAGTGCATTCATTTATTCCGCAAGCGTCATTGACTAGTGATACAGGGCGGCTCGTAAACTAGCCCGGCGTCGGTGGGATCCCCCCAAAGCGGCGCGGTAAGCGGTTCCTTCAGCTGGCGCTTCAGTGCAATGCGGCTGATTGTTGCAGGGAACGTGATGGTGATGGTCAACTAGCCGACTTCTCAGCAACGCCTGACCTGGATATGAGCCCGGAAGGTGCGGAATCGGGGTTTCCTACCCACGAGTACGCTCCCCCTTCTTGTATTTTCCCGTCCACCAGACTGAATTTTCAATCAGCGAAGTCCTGCAGGAATTCTTGGCCAGCTCAAACGGTGATCACGACACGGCGGATACCGTGGCCGCCGCCTCGCTGCTTTTTCTGCAAACACATCGACCACAACCTCAAGCAGTCACCGGGTGCCTCGCAAAGCCTTGGAGCAGTTTAGCCCCGGATTATGATAGCAGGTAAGCGTCAACCCCTTTGCTCTAGCCGATTTGACGGTTTTTGCAGCGATGGGGATTGAATTATATGTATCTATCGCCTAGCCTGTTTTTTGGGGGTGAATATTATTCGTAGTTTTTGAGGGAATGCGTGAGCGAGTGATGAAATTGTCAAGCCTTTGAGAAACGAGTGGAGCCGACAGGAGTTCAGAGATTGGAGCAATCACGAATGGTGCGATTGATGACTTATCAGTCACCCATGCGGATAACCCGCTGGACCTATCGATAACGGGAGGATCGCTGGGAATATGGAACCAAATGTGGATTCTCAAGGCTATTTTGGTCTTATTGTATTTTACGCCTGGTTTTTTGTACTCAATCACACAGGGAGGGGGGAGCACTATTCGCATTTGAAGCCAACGATCGCACGCATACAAAAAACAACTACGGAATTTTGTACTCAATCACACAGAGAGGGGGGGAGCACTATTCGCATTTGAACCCAACGATCGCGCGCATACAAAAAACAACTACGGAAGCAGCTCGACCCACTTCACCACCTCGTTGGCTTCATACCGGGCGCGGTAAAAGTCGAGGGCCTCGCGCTTGCCACCCTTGCGACTACGCCACTGCTGGTTGGGGCACTTGTTGGTCTGTGCCAGGGCCTCCTCGCTGAACGGCGGTCAGCAGAAATACACGAAGAAAACTAAATGCAGGACTTACAGGGTGCTGTAAATGCCGGGCTCCCGCCCAACATACACGATCCACCACTGCTGGGTGCCATCTGGAACATTGGCATGGTCGGCGGCAACTTGCGCAGGGGTCTTGGCGACCGCGCGGACCCAAATATCTGGAGGAAGAAAGCGGTAGGTGAGGGAAAAGAGGTGAGGTAAAAGACGTACTGTCTTCGGCCTCCTCCTCGTTCAGGCGATCGAGGATTGCGGGAAGTGCCTCTGCGTGAGTGAACGTCAGTCAGTTTATACGATCGCAGAGCAGAGGAGCTTACTCTGGATCTGCTCCGCGGCGCGGGTGAGCTTCCGGGCGCGGACGACAAGGTGGTCGACGTTGGCGAGCACGACCATGAGCTCGCGGCGAGGGTTAATCGGGGGGTCGGGGACGAGGGCAGGGTTGGCGGCAGGTGCAGGCACGGGTTGGTTCATGGTGGTGGGAGTGAAGGGAAGTTGCATAAAGGATTTGACTGGGGTTGGGTTTAAGTGAGAATGAGACACGACACGAGACTCACCTGAAGAAGCCGCAAGATCATGCGAGATCCCAGATCCGATAGAGAGGGTGATGGTGGCATTTGACGACGACGAATGGGGTCCGCGTAGGTCTCAAAGGGCGAGAAGCATGAGGACTGTTGAGGAACTGATGAGAAATGATGAGGAAACCCTTCGGGATGGATACGACGCAAAGCGAAAACTTACTCCGGCAATTGTGGTCTGGAACAGGGAAAGGCACAAAACTGGGATTGGTTTGGGAATTAATCAGCGTGGATCCGGGCAAAATTGCGAAACACTCAAAAGAAGAAACCTTCAAAAATTGATGTCCGCCTACCCTCCCTCCTCATTTTGGCTACGATGGCTCCGCAAGAATGGGGGACCCCGTCCCAGCGTGAATATCTGCACAAGATGCTGGAGAAGTACCGGGATGCCCGCGCTAGCGACAAGGAAAACGCGTTGGAACGTTTCTGGCTGAAGCTCGACGAAGGCTGGTTCACACGTTATCCGGTCGAGGATGACCTGGGGATTACTGTCGACGGTCCGGGGGCGGAGCCTCTCACCGCCGACCAACTCAACCTCATTGGTCAGGCGACCAAGAAGATGAAAAAGGTCAGCCGTTTTCTCTCTCTGGCGCCAAAAAAATATACTGACTTTTTACAGCGTCTGCGTACCTGGATGCATTGGAGGAAGTCCAAGTCACGCGCTGTCGTCAACAAACGGTCGGCTCTCTTCGAGATTCTGAAGAGAAAAAAGAAGACTCGGCCCCTACGAGCCTTGGAGGTTTACCAGAAGCTCTATCGCGCCAAGATCAGGAGCGAGGTGATGCAGCGGGGCTATGGGCTGTTGAACGAGGAGGCGGAGGCTGACCGCGTCGCACTGGCGCGTGGCCCCAACGCTGAGGTGTCGGTGATGACGCCGGAGGAGACTCTGGCCGAGGAACAGAGGGTCGAGGAGGAGGCGATTGCTCGTGTTCGTAGTAATCGTGCCGCGTGCATGAGCATGTTGCGCACCACTGCCATGGAGTTGTTCGCCGCGGAGCCGGAGAGCGTGAGGGGTGAGGTGCTGGCAAAGATGGCGGAGATGAATGGTGACCGTGCTTCGGGGCTGAGCGGCGACGTCTCGGAAACGCGTATGCCAGAAGAGTACCAGCAGTAAGTTTTTTGTTAACCTCTTGAAAATCCCAGAGTCCTTGCTGATACCGGGTTTTTAGCGCTATAGAACAGCTGCCAGAGGTCGTGTCGAAGGTCACCACAGCCATCGAGGAGGAGACTGGGTGGATGGGCTTGTTCTTGGCGGGAGGACCGATGCCGAATCGTGACGGCTCGATTTCTATCAAAACGTAAGTTGTGGGCGTCTGGATCTGGATCTGACTGATGAGCTCTTGACAGATTCTGCTTTGGTACTACTCCCAACGGCGCTGACTTCGCCGCCTCCCATTCCAACTTCGCAGAGGTCAAGGCGGAATTCGGCAAATTCCTCAAGCGCGCTTTCCGTAAGTTGATTGCACTGCTTCGTTGAGCGAGTAAACAACTTACAATCTCCCTTTTGACAGCACACGACGTTCGCGACGCGCGAGCAATCGTCTCCGAGGGAGAGGCTGCCACCGTCCCCGGGGGCCTCATCCCATTCGACAGCGACGTCGAGAACGACAACGACAACGGGAGCGACGATGAACGAGAGAAAGCCTCGTCCTCAGCAACGCCTGCGACTGCACCATCGACAGCCAAGCCCAAGCGCGTGCGTCGCAAGAAGGTTGCTGCGGCTGTCTTAGCCGCGGTTTCCCCTGTCCAGGGCGTTGCTCTTCCGGCTCCCACTCTTGCACTCTCTACGGCGACGGATCCCGTGTTCCCGATCCCCGCCGACTTTGATCAGACCATCGAAGAGATCGTCAGCAACTTCGATGGAAACGACGACTTCACTCCCCTGCAGGACGCTGCGACGTGGACGTTGGGGCTGGCTGACAGCTGGGATGGCATCGTGCCTCCCGCTGAGGATTTTGAGGCGCTGTCGCCCTGGAACGGGCTGTCTCTTCCCTCGAGTCAGATCGAGGAGGATGTTGTACAGCCTCGCCCTGTGCCGCGCCCGATGCATCGCGGTGGCGCATTCGCGGTGGACCGCGACATTGGGGGTAGTCCCGGCCGTGCGCCACGTAGCACGCAGGATTTTGGCCCCAGCTCCTCTGCGCCGGACTCTGGCTCCGTCCCCACCCCCGCCGCACGCTTGACAGCACCCCGCGTGGTCTCGGTAACCGGCGCATCAGCTACCGTGGCGACGCCCGCATCATCTGCACTCGCGGCATCAGCTACCCTCACGACGCCCGCAGCCACTCTTCCTGCGGCCACGACTGCGACTCGGACGACGCCAGCAGGGGGCCCGCCTCGCTCGGGTGCCGCTCTCGCTGTTTGGAATGCCCGCCAGCTCGAGCGCGCTCATACAGCTGCTCCCTCCACTGTCGAAGCAGCTTCACCCTCTTCTGACGCACCTCAGTTTCCCGAGTCGCGGCCACGGGCAAACGTCCCCCGCGGGCACCCTCAGGCGTCTGTGAAGAAAGTTGCGGGTAAGAAGGCCCCCGCAAAGAAGAAGGCTGGTGGGCGCGGTCGGGGAAGGCCTCGCAAGAATGCGGGCGCAGTGGTCGAGGGGGAGGGCGAGGGGGAGGAGGAGGAAGGGAACATGAGTGCATTGGAGGGGGAGGGAGGTGGGGAGGTGCAGGAGCAGGCGCAGCCGCCGTCGCCGTCATTGCCAGAAACGCCTCTGGTGATTGCCCCGCTGACTGGGGCGGCTGCGGCGGCTGAATCGGCTCGCGTTCGTCGGGAGGAGCAGGGCCTCCTTCGTGACAGGACCGAGCAGCTCCGCATCTCCAAGGATCTGGAGAAGAAGGCTGCGGAGGCGGAGGCGGCAAAGGCGCGTCGCCGCAATCCTGCGGGAGGCGCTGACCTGGTGGTCGTCACCCGTCCCCAGCGCTCGCGGGTGCCGGCGCGCAATCCCGATGGGAGCCCTATCGTGCGCGAGGTGACCAAAAAGCGGGGGGGACGTCGGAGGAAGCCAGCTTTCCATCCCCCTTGCCGACCCCAACGCACGACAGGCAGAGATGGACGCCACTCTTCTGGCGAGCTTCAAAGGGAAACGCAAGGCCAAGGCGGATGCGCCGGCTGCTCCCAAGCGGAAGTGCGTACTTTCCAATTCCCTTTGTTGCTTGGGGGTCTACTAACTTGTCATTTCAGGAAAGCCCGCCGTTAGCGCAGTTCTGTCTGGGAGGTCGTGTGTCTTTCTGAGGACAGGCTGGCTGGCTCAACCCAGCGTGCCATCGTCCTAGGTTCCCCTCAACGGTGGCTTACTCGTTTCTTTTGTTTGTGCGTTCTGTCTGTCCGTACGTAGTCGCATGCAATGAATTGTCGTTCGCGTCGGTCGCAATGGGGTCTCATTTATGAATGAAATGGAATAACTTGTCAAAGCTTGACTCAATGTCGACGGGCTTGTTCGGAGGCGAAAGGGCATAGACTTAGTGAGGAAAGTGAGTAAAGTGAGTATGTAAAAAAAAACGCGACACTCAGAATCGAACCCAGGGCATCCATAAGATTGAAACATAAACATTGGGATCAATACCACTACACCAAGCAATGAATATACATGCGCCATTTTAAGATGTAATAACATCGGTTTGAAATCTATTTAGGAGATAACCAATTTTTTTTTTGGAGTTGAGGGATGAGTGGAGCTTGTCGATAGCTTTAGAAAGGAGAAAATATTGGGCTCACTGGCATTCGAACCCAGACCGTCCTCGTAGCTAATGTTCGGTTTGTGATTAATCGAGGAAGCACTGCACGCGCCGTGAACCCTTGCTGTAGAGGACAACCGGGAGTACAGGTGAGCCATTTCATGCATTTGAATTCGAGCGATAATCGTGGGGAGTGGAAGGGTAGCAGCCCGGCGGGAAAG
Source organism: Mycena olivaceomarginata (assembly GCA_029378375.1). NCBI lineage: Eukaryota > Fungi > Basidiomycota > Agaricomycetes > Agaricales > Mycenaceae > Mycena > Mycena olivaceomarginata. Next base: position 40,997 of record JARKIC010001752.1, on the reverse strand, counting down.
GGCGGGCGGCGGGGAATGGGGGCATGGCCCAACGAGAGCTCAAGTGGAAATGGACCGCTGTATTGTTACCGGGAGCGCTGGAAGCAGGGCGGCGGGAAATGGGCGGGGCAGCAGCGGCGGGCCGGCAACGGGGAGTATCAGAATGAGCGAGATGGTGCGGGAAGTGGTCGTGGGGATAGAGATCAGGAATTGATAAGAATAGGAAGGGAGGAGGGAGAGGGGGCGGAAGGGCATACGGGTCGCGAAAGCAACAAAATAGGAGGAGCGGCCCGAAGACCCGCATAAGTAACAGTGACAAACACTGCTCGTGCCTGCCAAATGTTTGGGTGAGTGAACGGTTATTTCAAAGGTCAGAACGCATCGCGGGGACATATAAATGATATATCTGGTTAGTACTTTCTATTATCGACGATCCTACCGGTTGAATAGCCAGGGGAATACCGGGGGGAAATTTCCATTTGGGGCAGGGGCGGGAGGGCGGTGGCGGGTGGCAGTGACCCAGCGAGCGCGCGCGCGCCTGCTCGGGGGATCACCGGAGACTTCCCAATTCGTTTTTCTTCTCGGTGATGCATTATGCCGCTGTTCTGTTGAGAGCGAGTGATGCATCACGGCATTGTTCTCTCGAGAACGATACAATACACAAAAAACCCCGCATAGCGCTGTATCGGGATCAGGGATGGGTGGATCGATTCGATTCCGGCGCATCGTGCGTATTCCTTTTCTTCCCTTGCAATCCCTTTGCAGTTGCCGAGATTATCTGTTTATTTATTTTATTTTCCACCACAGTGCGCTGGGACCCAAATCGTCTTTTTCGACCAGTCAGCCCTTCTTTACTGTAGCTCTTATGAGGTGCAGATGACGATCCACCGGCCGGCCGTTCATACCGACGATACGGGAGGGGGAGCCGACGGTGAGTTTGCTTGTTCTCTGCTTCCTAGCTCTTCCGTTTCTCACACTCATAATATCGCGCATCGCTCCTCGTTCATTGATATCACAGAGCCTACCGTCCTTGGCGATCTGCACCAACGCTGCGCATTCGTGCAGTCACGTTGCAGATATGTCGAGGCTGCGGAAGAATCGCATGCCTGTTCCGGTTCTCATTGTATGTACCCTTTCAGTCTTCGCATGCTCCACATTGAAACGTGAAATTAACCAGTTCTCGGTATTCACGCGCGGCCCGTGATACTGCTCTTGAATGTCTGGAGCGGGAAGCGCACAGGGTTACCTCCGCATATGAACAGCGCTATCACGGAGGCGAGTTTATGGGTTTGTGAGAAGATGCGCGTGCGCTGCGTCCTTTTTTTCTTTCTCTCTCTCAATTATTCGTTCGTTGTACAGGTGGCAGACTGCGGCTATCTGCTAGCGTAAATATACTGCATAAGCTTGCACTGACTTGATTTGATTGGTTTCTCATCCAGCGACCCGCTGTATGACAGTGTTGTCACTTAAGGTGTTAATAAGGGTAAATCTTTTTGTTAAGGCCTTAACACCTAATTACGCCTTAATATTAAGGGCATATTAAGGCTTAAGTTAAGGGGTGCTCAATTTTTTTCTACGTCAGATCGTAAGTAGCTACTGCACAATCAGCCGTAAACCAGCTCCCATCCAGAAGAGCTAAGGCTGCCCTCTCCTCCCAGTCGTCATCACTGTCAATGTCAATTGGAATGGGGACATTGTCTGGGTGATAGAGGGCAATACAAGCCCAGCAGTAGGCATTGAAATGTGCCATGTTATGCTTTGTTCCTTGGTGAAAGAACTCTATCAGAGGGTCGCAGCATCTGGAATGACCTTTGTACTATCGGTGTCTGTGGAGTGTCTGTACGTGTCTGTACGGTCTGTCACAGACTGCCCCAGTCTGTCACAGACCTTACAGACACCGGCAGACCTGGGCCATTTTCCAGATGAGGTGGGCAGCATTGACAAAGAAGATGCGAAGAAAAAATGATGTAATTGCCATCAATAAGTCTTAATTAAGGCTTAACGGTACCGAAGCTTGAAGCTAAGTCTTAATATTAAGGGGTAATTAAGCCTTAACTTAACTTAAGTCTTAACTCTTAAGGACAACACTGCTGTATGAACTGGCGACGATCGGCCAGGTACCGCTGCCTAAAGATGAGAATCCAGTGCCAACGTCGGTTGCTGCTGCAACCCCAACTCGGCCCAATGGCCACAAGCGTGGGCGGGAGGACGATGACGACGCGCCGCAGTCACAGCATCCTCACACCCCCGCGCCACCTGTAGTCCACCCGCCCTACGCGAAAATCACCATCCAACCTCTACTGCGCCGCGGGCGGGACGGACAGTTTTGGATTTGGCACGGGCACGGGTACGGACGGGACGGACACGGGGATGAGTAGCGATGTTATGGCGATGTGGACAAATGCGCCGACGAGTTTCGAGGTTTTTTTTTTTTCATTTTTTGCTTTCTTCTCCTCTCCTTTGATTTTATTTCGCTGACGAATAGTTTGTTTTTTCAAGGGTCGATGATTGGGGTGTTTACGTGAGTGTGGTGAGCGAGTTGAATCAAGGGCTCGACGCGCCAGCGCCGCAGACGTGGAATGAGAAGGTTAGAGTTCAAACATGTATATTATTATACTCGCACAGTCCACAGGCTGAACAGCGGGTTCTCTTACTGTCATGTCGCTTTGGTGCTATTCCACCTTGTAATCTCTTCAAATCTCGGACACGCTTTATTGCGCCGTTCTGCGTTTCTTGCTCGGTATAGTTACTATGTCACCCGTGACACGCGTACTTTGCAGAACGGGTGCATCCACAAGAGGTCCCGAGGATTTCCATCGGGGGGACTGATGAACACACGTGACTTATTGATAGTTCCGACCGAAAAAAATGAAAGCAACTTGGAGAAGGGTGAAATAAATTCAATTCAGGCATTGCGTATCTTGCTTGAACCGTTTCGTTTTGGCCCTTCATAACCTTGCCGTGCCCGAAATTGGCTCCTATTCAGACCGGCGCTGCGGCCTTGTCGATATTTTGGTTCAACGCGCCTAACTGGCAACCCAGAGGCAAGTGAACTTCCGTTCTTGACGAGTAAAGGATTAAAACTCAATTTAATAAAAAATAATATAAAGACAAGTGATTTCAATTGGCATCGAGCACATGCTGGGACCCAGTAGTTCCCAACGTATAGCTAGCCAGTAATTCCTGATTAGTTCCGTACGTGGTCGTGAAATATTCCTCCTACCTGCAGTTCCAAGCCCGCTTACAAGCAGAAATCAGGGGCCGTGGTCGTGGTGCCCCCGCAGCCGTTCGCGCAGAACGAGATGAGACTGATCTCCCCCCCGCTGAGGCAGTTGAAGAGGCTGTTGTCGACATGCTCCTCGTCGGTTGGCTGGCCGTCCTGCGTGAGAACGGCAACAATATGGTCATGGTAGTTGCCTGGACGGAATGAAACAGTGATTATTAGCAAACCCGCTTGGTTATGCGTGGCGGCATACTTACCCTTGTTGAGCAGGGAAGTGCCACAGTAGACACCACCACTGCTGCAGCTATCGCGAGCTTCAAGAACGCCAGCAGAGGCGAGGGTAGTGAGGAAAGCCGCGAAGGTAGCGAAAGTGGCAGTAAGCTTCATTGTTGGTGTTGAAAGTACGGAGGGTGAAATTTGTGAGGGGAGTCCAATCACTTCAGTCTTGTTAAATACTTTTCTTTTTTCTAATTAGAGCTGTTTGGCAATCAACGAAAAGTGTTTTTTTTGCATCCAGTGGAGCGTCATTTTGTATTGTGGAGGCATGAACTCGGGTTGTCCTCCCCGTGTTTTTGTCTGAAAACTCGCTTAGTTTTCCATTTTCTCCGGTTGCCAAACAGCTCTATTCAGAAACATGATTGGTATCCGTTGGATAGTATTTAAATCTACACGTCAACACTGCTTGTATCCGCCAGTGGAGTGATGCTCCTCTCCAGCACATAGATTACGAGACACTTTGGAAGTGGAGAATTTGCTCTGGTACGTATTTTAAGTTCCGAGCAGTGATGGGAATAACCTGTATTTGAATTTCAGGTTGGACATGGATCTAGGGTCCACCCGCAGGTTGGGCCCCTGGGTACGCGACCCGCACACGTAAACCCGAGGGTACGGCAGGTCCCAATTGACCCGCGGGTGACCTGTACGAGTTTCGGACTTGTACCCATCTATGGTATATACGGGGGCGGGTACGGGTTGACTACTTGCTTACTGTATCTCCCGACATGTGAGCATAAATGTACTGCAAATTTGGTTTTCGCAGGTTGGGTCGTCAGTTCAATCTGGCGCTGGGGATATATGCGTTCAGGGCATTCCACATACATCATCATATTGTTGGACCCGTAGTAACCTCCAAATACTATATAACTCTTATCAGAGTCTCTCTTCATAGGATTGCGTACGTCCAAAGCTTTTTGAACTCCAACAAGGAATCTCCGGGTTTTGGCGCTGGCAGCTGCACGACGTAGACTACGCATTGCCACGACTCCACTCTCCTGTCAATATAAAAAGTTGCTCGGGTTGCTCCCGCGCGCTCTTTCGCAACCTCAAAAACACGGTTTCACGCCTAGATTGGCGCGCGCAAACGGAACACATTGCCATGACAATACTGTTCAGTCGGACGGTCGGTCCAATTTGTGTGTCGAGACAAACCTCGTTTCATTCTTAGATGTGCCCGCCGGCGTCCACACAAATTGGACCGACCGTTCGAGCTCCACACTGTTGTCGCTCCACTGGCAACTGAGATGTTGGATTGCTCCACCGAACTGTTGGATTACTGATTTTCACAGTGTTGAGATGTGGAACAGTCAAGAGGGTTTTATCCGACTGAACAATATCGTCATGGCATAATGTGTTCCACTTGCGCGCGCGAATCTAGGCTTGAAACCGTGTTTTAAAGTGCTGAAGAGCCGCGGGAGCGACATTACGGCGCAGCGCTTCGCCCGAGCAGCTTTTTATATTGTGGAGAGTGTCGTGGCAATATGTGATCCGTATCGTGCAGCGCCAAACCTGGAGATTCCTTCTCGGATTTCAAAAAGCTTCAGACGACGCGACTTGAAGTTTGTTCGGATCTGTCTAGCGCCCAGCTAATGCCCATCACTGCTCGGAACAACTTAAAATACGTACCAGAGCGGGTTCTCCGCTCCAAAGCGTCTCTTAATCTATGTGCTGGAGAGGAGCATCACTCCACTGGTGGATACAAGCAGTGTTGACGGGTAGATTTAAATACTATCCAACGCATACCAGTCATGTTTCTGAATAGAGCTGTTTGGCAACCGGAGAAAATGGAAAACTAAGCGAGTTTTCAGACAAAAACACGGGGAGGACAGCCCGAGTTCATGCCTCCACAATACAAAATGACGCTCCACTGGATGCAAAAAATACATTTTTCGTTGATTGCCAAACAGCTCTAATTAGAAAAAAAAAAGTATTTAACAAGACTGAAGTGATTGGACTCCCCTCACAAATTTCACCCTCCGTACTTTCAACACCAACAATGAAGCTTACTGCTACTTTCGCTACCTTCGCGGCTTTCCTCACTACCCTCGCCTCTGCTGGCGTTCTTGAAGCTCGCGATAGCTGCAACAGTGGTGGTGTCTACTGTGGCACTTCCCTGCTCAACAAGGGTAAGTATGCCGCCATGCATAACCAAGCGGGTTCGCTAATAATTACTGTTTCATTCCGTCCACTGGCAGGCAACTACCATGACCATATTGTTGCCGTTCTCACGCAGGACGGCCAGCCAACCGACGAGGAGCATGTCGACAACAGCCTTTTCAACTGCCTCAGCGGCGGGGAGATCAGTCTCATCTCGTTCTGCGCGAACGGCTGCGGTGGCACCACGACCACGGCCCCTGATTTCTGCTTGTAAGTAAGCGGGCTCGGAACTGCAGGTAGGAGGAGTATTTCAAGACCACGTACGAAACTAATCAGGAATTATTAGCTGGCTAGGTGGAGCTACTACTGGGTCCTAGCATGTGGTCGATGCCAATTGAAATCACTCGTCTTTGTATTATTATTTTTTAAATAGAGTTATAATCCTTTACTCGCCAAGAACCGAAATCCACCTCCCTATCTCTCTAATCCCAGAATGTGGTGCCGCATTCCATTACAAAAGGGTATAGTATAACGCACTGAATGTTGTATCCAGGCCGTGGGTTATCCGCGGTGATGTCGGTATTGAAGAGCGCGGGGGGCCGGCACTCCGTATTTTTGTTTTTGGAGAATAATTATCAGCGAGTGAAAAAGTAGATTGGCAGATATAAACACACCAAAAGGAACGGCGAGGCGCCCATGGAGGTGACCGCCCGGAGGTGACGATGCTTCACAAGGAGTATCACCCACACGGTCGCACGCGGTCAGCGTCGGCATTCTGAACTAGATGCACGTTGAATCTTAACACGGCTTTCTGCTGGTGCGCGGAGAAGGTAGTGAGGATGCGAGCGGCCACGCTCAGAACATGCAAGAAAATAGAGATAACGCGACGGAATGAGAAAGACTTTTGCTCTGCGTGTCCGTATCTATGGTATCTCGTCCCGCGATTCTAATCCGTCGAGTTTGAGCGCGGTTTGATGAGCGGAATATAGATTTCAGGCCATGGGGATTTGATGAAAGCTGTGAAGTGAGAACTAGTTATGAATGACAAACAATCGGTATCTATTCCATAGACCGCTGAAATTGAATGGGGAGGACTTGACCATCGGGCGAAAAAACCCCAGAGTTGGAAGACAGTGAGTTCGTTTTACGCAGAAGAAACAGGGGGCCGAAATTTACCCATCCGGCCTAGTAAGTGTCATAAATTGAGGAGATCGGGAGGACGAATATGTGTACCAGTGTTGCACACCACAAAGCCCGCGGCCGAACCCCACATCTTCAACTCATCGAACATGAAGTGAATCCAAACTTGAGGGGTTTTGAGCAGCGAAGGATTATAGATGAGGAGAGACTTTCTCGGAACCGGCTGAACAATCCAGCAGACAAAGAAAAGCAGTAGGAAGGAAATGCGTATGGAGGAAATGTGGCACGGGACATGGAAATCCGCTCCACAGAGAGAATTGAAGACAGATTTTTGCTCAAAAATTCGGATTTGAGACAATAGAAGTTTCTCCAGCACGGCCTTGAAAGGACGAAAATGCGCGTTCGCATTTGATAACACAAGCAAAAAATTTGTTCTCAAATGTCTTTGAGTTCGAAGTCCAGACCTCGTTCCCGATAGACGCTGAAGAGCAGCAACAAATCATTGGCGAGTTAACCTTGTCTAATGCAGAGCGCCCAGTGGATGCAGAAACCGAGCCGAAGAGAATTATCCGGGATCCCGCCATTTTCAGTGCAATTTCCAGATTTTTTCAAGCAGAATGTTGGAAATTAAGAGTTGAGATACTAGAGAGTTTCCTGGATGAGGAAATGGCTCCATAAGACACACGCGGAGAGTTGCTACCATCGCCATGATGGTCCGGAGAAAGGGGTAGTGTTTGGCCGCATTTGCCAGATTTCCTTTTCGAGGCTCTCCTTCCTCCGAATGAACCTGGCAATCGTTCTCAGCGATATCGGCACCGCTATTGGGCCGGTAGACCTCTGTGGTCAACAAGAATCTTCGTTTGCGGCGCACTAGAACTCTTGCGTATCAAGCCGTCTGCTGGTCTCGCTGTACCCCATGCTGCATCCCTGCAAACCCTTTCATTCGCGACGACCTGGACTTACCACACCTTTGTGCGCAGCTATGCATGCTTAGTTATTGTCGTGCCTATATGCTGCTATGCACACGTCACCAGCGATGACCGGAGCCACAGCTCATGCGTTGTCGACCGGCCCACGACGTCTACATGTCCTCCGCCTACAATGGACTTCCCATGCGAAGTACGGTCGCCGTTCCTGTCTTCCTCCATCCGGTGGTCGATGCCCTTTCGAAGCTGTATCTGGGGTGCACGATCAAGGGCCTCCACGTCAGCTTATCCATATCTTGACCTGCTCGCTCATTCCCTCCTATAGCAGAAGCTGCTCCGCCGTCTGTCCGCCCCCCAGAGCCATCCCCTTGCGCCGCACAATCGCAATCCATCCAATTCGTATCAGTGCGACGCTCACCGGTAGCAACACTGTTACCGCTATCTGCACCATACCGCTCGGACCGTCCCGTGCCCCGCGTTGCGGACATCGGAGAACACATCATCTTGGTTCCCGGGCGTTCCCTCAGCCGAGGTTTTGTGCTCGATGCAGCCTTCCGCATGGCCGACGCTCTCAGAGCCCGCTCGCTCACGGCACATAGATCGCTGATGGTCACCAGGTACGACTCGCTCCTGCCTCGCTCTTCCATGCAGTTCCCTTTCTCACTCTCGTTTAGACAGCTAGACTCGCGAGGACTGCCGTGTGTACGCCGTTCGCCTTCCTTCGTCTCTGTCGTCACTAACTCCTCTACAGATCTTTTCCATTCATCCATGGCCTGATGCCACAGCTCGATCTCTCTCCATCTATCCCTGTTTCCATCTATACCCTCTCTCGTACGCATTCCCTCCACCCTTCACCCCCGCCCGCTTATCTCTCATCTCCTTCGAAGATACCCCGACTGCCAATGAGCCTTGAGAACGCTATTGCTTAGAACGGGGTGCGTCGCCCGCCACTTTCATGACGCCTTCCTGATTCGCCATGTCGTCTTCTCAGGACGAACTATCAGGCTGACGACGTGCCCGGTATGTACACTGCTGGATTTCCTGGACACAGCGTGCGTTCTCTCTCCCTTCTTATCGGATCACTTGTGCTGACTCGCATCTAGCTCCCTACCCCACCACGTACTTTACCGTTCGCTTGAGATACGACTCCCGGTTCTCCTCTCTCGCCGTGGATAACGTTCCTAGAGCCCGATGCTGGCTAGATACGGTGTGCGTCCGTCGTTCCCACGGCGGGCTCGAGCTAACGCGGCCCTGGTTTTTTCCAGCATTTCGTGATATAGCCTCACACCCTTCTTCATCCCTCATCCCGCCTCGGCCCTGCCCTCATCTCCCGCCACGGACATACTCTAGCCCCGACGCGCTCTTCCACCTCGCCGTGCTGTCCGTGTCACCCTTCGCTAGATGCCTCGTATGTCGGGCGTTCGCCTTCCGCGGTCCTCTTGACAGCCTGCCGGCCGCCTTCCCCGTCCTGTCTTCACTCGACTGGCCGATGGCATGTTTTCGCCGCCTCTCTGGCTGTTCTGGCTGATCTTGACGCACATCAGACCCGCCCCAGAGAACCCTTCCTCCGTCATCTTTGGCGATATCGCCGCGCCAGACGTTACTCGAATGGCCTGGCGTACGTTCTCTGCTTCTGGGTGTGCTATGTCTGATCTTGCCTCACTCGCAGTTTAGGCCGCCATACCGTTTTCCCCCGCCCCGACCGCCGTCTCCGCCCCAGCCAATCTACCCTCCTATCCTCGGCAATCTCGCCGTGCGCTGTCTTTACTCAGCCCTCGGCCCTCGCTGATGGTACGTTCGCTTGCCTTTTCATTCATCTTGCGTGTGCTCTAACTGACCTTGACTCTTGGCAGACCGGGATGCTACATACTCTGCCTCGCCCTCCCCACCATCAAAACAGCCTATTCCCCTCTATCCTTGGTGAGGTCCCCGTGACTGTCTTGTTATGCATATCCCGTCGGTATCTTTGTACGGTCGTCGCATCTCCTCCCCCATCGTCCCTCGTCTAACCTTCTTTTGCACAGACCCGGATCCCCACCTGTATTCCCACCCAATGCATCCACTACCACGTCAACGCCGCTTATGTCAAGGTACCCGTACGTCTCGTCATGAGATTTACAGCCCAGCGCTGAATTGCCTCATGTAGCCGTGTATTGCTAGTCCCTTCTTCCGCGTCTACGAGCTTCTCGTCCAGCTTTCCCAGCAAGCTCCCGTTCACACTCTCTCGACCGTTGTCTTCGCTTTCGCTTTTCTTGGCTCCTCCTTGCTCTCGCTTTCGATGGTCTCGTTTTCGCTTTGGCCCCTCTTGCTTTTGCTCCTTGTCTCGCTTTCTGGCTCGGCAACGCATTCACATTGCTTAGTGGTACGTTTTCATTCCTTTCTTCGATATCGTGTTCTGAGTTTTTAGCCCGCAGCTTTCACCTTCTGATATCCTGCACAAATCTCAAACTGTCTACGCGGTCTTTTGCGCAACAAGTCTCTCGATGTCCATCAATGCGGCAGTTACATGAAGCACCCTCACGCACCAGTGTTGTCAATCATCATCTTCAGCGTACCATCTACCGCTGCAATCGCTTTGGGCTACGCATCCGTTTCGTGGTCCCTCCCCGATTCCCTTTTCCAGGTCGGGCGACGTGCCACGTAACTATGATGAGGAGTCATCCCGAGCTGACCTCAAGATGAATCTTCACAAGTATCAATCTGCGAACGCTGAAGTATGGAGGGCCAAGTTGGATAAGCTTCGTACTAGCCGTAAATACTCGTAGTAAGTATATACAGAGCAAGTATCTATCGTATACGGTACATACCCACAAATGCAAACACATTCGTCACAAGCCGTCACATCGCTTCTCTTCCAAGCGCCTACAGCTCCAACCGCTATTTGCGGTGGCGAAAGCAAGTAAAGACCTAACTGTTGTGCGACTGCAACTAAACGGCAAGCCCAGCGGTATCCCCCTTCGCTGGATGTTTCTCACTCGGCGTGGCTCACTTGGATCTTGAAATTGGCTTTGAACGATGGCTTTCTTGAATTCTGGACCGTCTGCGGATATGGGAGCTAGTTCTAATGGTTTGCATCGCCGTCATTCCCCCAAGGTTTTTTCTGAATATTTGTTTGACCATACTAGATGCGGACACTGCTCTCGCTCTCGGGTCCGCCAATCCGACATACGGTAGTCCTCTCTCTCAATTTTCGGACTTGTCTTTCGACGACGAAACTTTCATGGATTTCAGTGATGGGGAGCACTCGATTCCTTCACCTGCTGCTTTAAAGCGCAAGCTCCCATCCCTTGCTTTCCTCTTCGGAATCCAACTCTGCTCTGGGCCCCGCTCCGAGTAAGAGGGCTCGTCGGAGTCGAAACGCTGGCGCGACTGGTGCAGGGGCATCCCCTCCTGAATCACCTACGGAGCAAGATGGTTTTGTGACGGACACGGACATGGAAAACTTCCTTGAGTCTATATTGAATGAGCTGGCGGAGGAAACTCAGCAACGAAACGCTCAGCAAGAGAGTTATCCGCTGGATTCTGCCCCCGACTCCTCGGCCCAAAACTCTCTGCCCTCCTCTCCCAGCACGACTACAAATCTCTTTCTGTCCTCATATGATAATGTGTTCGACGACGAATCATCCGAAAACTTGTTAAACCGCTGTGAGAGTCGTTGTTCCTCGTAGATTCCAAATTTGCTGACCTTGGTGGTACTCTAGTTCAATCGCTGAACCTTGGCGCCGAATATCGCTCCAGCGCTCAGCTGGACCTGGATTCTGATTATACCGTACCTCGTAATATTCTCGATGATTTCCCGTCTCCACAGGCGGAGATTTTGCCGGACTTTCTCCTTCACGATCCATCCTCACCTATACTGTACCACGGAAACGACGACCAGAATACTCGACCGGAGATCTTATCGACTAGCCCAGACTTTTTTCCCGCGACTGTACTTCATGAAGACAAATCTGACAGTGAGATAAAAAGCTCCGACATTGGTGTGGTGGGACTTAATTAAGGCAGAAGCACAAATGTTTGTGGAGCCTGATGCCGTATGGTGGGGACCACAGGACGACGAAGAAATGGATTTGGATGCAAATATGTTTGACAGTGGTGGGTCCGAGGAAGATTCTGAATCGATGTATGCCTTCTATCCGGACTCGAGTGACGGCCACTGATCGCAACCACAGCCCTGACGTTGGGAGAAGCCGTTGTCCGTGCAATCTCTGTTCTCCAAAGGCACCGACAAATCCAGATTATCGTGGGGATTATCTCTTCTTTCCGTTGATTCTTACTGAACCTCCCGCAGACCCTTCTCGTCAGTCCCAGCAAGAAATTCACAGGTTATTTTCTCAAAGTCCATTTGCTCACCCGACACACTCGACGTTGTAATGAGCGGCCGAGGAGCTCGGGAAGGAACTCCGATGTCCCAGACATATTTCAAATATCTCACACTTTAGAGTACATACCGGGTGGATGTTTGTTACCTGCAATGTCTTGTATAACATTTGTTGTAAACCGTAGGGACCTATCTTTTCTCAACAATTTCGCTTCTTCCTTGGCCAAGTTCGCCGTTCATCTCAATATCTTGGCTTTCCCATATCTCTTTATCTGTGAGGTGAGATTCCGCTTGTCCTCTCGATTCCAAAGACGCAATAATGCATATATCCATCATGCTGCAGCTGCATGGAGATTATAGACATGTTACTTATCCCAAGTTTTTATTACTTTGGCCTTGGTTAGCGGTCGACCTTTCGAACGTGATATTCTCAGCCTCCGCACAGAGTTGCATTTACCGTCCGATACAACAAGCATTCGTGCAAGTGACGCCGAAACCGTAGCCTCGTAGACCTGTCCCGTTTCTCTGTTGGGCTTATCCTCATCCCTCCAGTCTTCAAGCAGATCCTGATGTACAGATAAAGATTAAAAGCATGGTATAAAACATCGACGCGGCTACATAATGTGCGGGGATACTTGAACTATATTCCCTCTGACTCGAATTCCCATCAATCTCGGCAGAACATTCGATAATCACTTGTACGCATTGCAAATTCCTCCAAGTAGCTCCTCGAGCCCCATACCTGAAGCGCGAGGTCTGAGAAGGGCAAGAGTTGGACATATGTGGTAATACACTGACCGGTGATTGTGGACGTGGACTCTGTCCCGATCCTCTCCCTTCCGTTTCCCCGTGCCCACCACCACGTCCGCTAAATTCATCACCTCTGCTGTCTCCCTCAATCCCTCCTAGGTTGCTTGACCTCATGCTACCGTTGTCCACTCCTCTTCCGAGTCTTCCCCTCGTAGTTGCCATTGGCCGACGTTGGGGTCTTCCACGACCACGACCACGACCACGACCATCGTCAGCTTGGGGAGGCACTGGAACCTCCGGCTGGTTGATTGTTACCACGGCTCCACCTCTTCCACGCCCTCTTCCACGACCTCTATTTGCCCCACCGCGCTCTCTCGCCGATCTTGAGCGTCCGGCAGGCACTCCACGACTGGAAGTATCAACAACGAGGATCTCGACAGCTCTTGGAGGCGCCAGGCGGTCCGGTTGGTTGATTTCTGCTACGGTCGCGCCTCTTCCACGTCCTCTTCCGCGACCTCTGTCTGTACCACCTCGCTCTCTCTGTGACCTTGAGCGTCCTGCAGGCGTACCACGGCCGGGAATATTAACGACAATAACAGCTCTTGGAGGCGCTAGGCGGTCCGGCTGGTCGATTACTGGCACAGTTTCTCCTCTTCCACGTCCCCTTCCACGGCTTCTGCCCACCCTACCACGATGGCTCGCTGATCTCGAGCGTCCGGCGGGTACTCCGCGTCCGTGAGCATCGCCCTGAGGCTCGTCTGTTTGTTCCTCTCTGCCCGCTTCGCAGTCCATAACATTAGTCTCCTCCGATAACGGAAGGTAGTTTCTTACGCTGACTTTCCGCTCGCAAACTAGTCCTGAGCGAAAGGTACTCGACCAGATTGGTCAAGTCGTCGACAGTGTCCCCTGGGTTTGACATCTAAGGACGAGTCCCAACGAGGTCTGAGCTTCTATCCGAAGGCATGAAAGCTCGGTGCTCACGGCTGGATCGTCCCCGTACGGTCGGTGGGAGCGATGAGGGGAACAATGACACTGTCGATGGACATGGGAAAAGAAGAGAGTCAATTTTGGTATTCGGAATCAGCCGACCAAGATGAGTGTTCCCAGTTCACACTGTGTCAAAGGCTGTTAAGGCGGCGTAGACAAGATAATTAACCCTCTCAAGCCCCCCAAAATCAACGAAAGGTTCTTTTTCAACATGATGGAAACTTCGGTCAGATTGGTCTGGGCCATGCCCTTGGTACGCAGTAAACTAATACGCACTCCAGAAGTACGCCAGCAAAGTCGGACGCACCGCTAAGACTAGGCTTGGCACTAGGGCATGATTGGCTGGCCTCGGCCATATTTCAACACCCCCGAGCCTGCTGACGCTGACGTAAGTGGTATTCATCGACTCGGGCACCTACGGTCGACCTTACTCATCGTGTAAGTGGCAGAACCAAATCTGGACCTCCTGAGAGATATAAAGAGGGAGGGAATATGAGAGGATTACCAGAAACACCAATCAACCCAATTTCAACCAAGTTCAAGTTCAATCCGGACCAAGTTGAACTTGATCCCATTTCGAACGAACGATAATGTCTACATCTACACACTCGCAATCCCAGAAGAAACTCATTCTCGTCATCGGCGCGACCGGTGCGCAGGGGCAGGCCGTCATCGACGCGCTGCTCGCGCCGGACGCGGAGGAGCGGCCCTCGTCGTACGCTATTCGGGCGCTCACGCGGGACCCTACAAACGCGTTCTCGCAGGAGCTTGCAAAGCGCGGGGTGGAAATGGTAAAAGGCTCCTTCATGGACTTCGACTCCGTGGCAAGGGCGCTGGAGGGTGCGTACGGCGTATGGGTGAACACCGACGGGTTCACGGTCGGGGAGGCCGCAGAGATTGTGGGTGAACTTCCATTGATATTGTCGCAGAGGAGAACTGAATTTTTGGACTATCGCAGTACGCGGGGATCCGCATATACGAGGTCGCGAAGCGCGTACCGTCGCTGCGGCACTATGTGTGGAGTAACCTGCCATATGTCCTCAAGGTAAGATCAATCCTTTTCGATAATTGGCCGAAGAGGCTCACATGTACGCGCAGAGCGGGGGCTTTAACCCGGATTACGCGGCGGACCACATGAACGCAAAGGGACGAGTGGGAGAGTGGCTGAATGTGCAACCGTCGGGGCTCGGCGAGGAGCTCACCTGGAGCCAGGTCACCACCGGGCCGTACATGGACACACTCAACGCCGTAAGCACCATTCATTCAAATTCTGAGACGAATGCTCACGATGCAACCACAGGGCCTCTTCGGCCCCCTCAACGTGCGCAAAGATGGGACAGTCGTTTTCGCATCGCCGCTCGAGGACGGGCACGTCCCGCTCATTGCGCTGAAAGACATCGGCTGGTGGGCGCGTTACACGTTCGACCACCGCGCGGAGACCTCTGGGCGTGACCTCAACATCACATCCGAACGCGTGCACTGGGACGACCTCGTCAAGACCTTCACGAAGGTCACCGGGCTCCCCGCCGTGTACAAGCGCCTCACGATCGAGGAGTACTTTAGCGTGTTCGAGGCGGAGAAGCTCGACGCGCCGCTGGCGAGCGACAAACGGCGCGGAGACGGGTCGAAGACGGTCGGGGACAACTTCAAGGCGTTTTTGCGCGTTTTGAGGGACGATATTGTGGACAAGGATATGGAGTGGATACGGAGCGTACATCCGGGGACGTATACAGTGGAGCGGTGGATGCGGGAGACGGGGTATGATGGGAAGGCGGGGAGCGTGTTGAAGAATACGCTGGAGGGGAAGATGGAGTTTGGGTATCGGAAGGAGGTTGCATCGTTGCTTTAGCTGCCCAATGTAGTTCTATGTAATTTATACGAAATAAATAAATATCGTGTTGAATGTTGAAAGTTCTGGAAATTCAATCCATGACTTGGAATTGGCCATCGGATGAGTAATTTAATGAGTTCTCACCGGACCGAATATACCAAGGATCTAGCAGTCCAGGATCCAGCCTCGGAATGGCGTTTCAAGTTCGTTGACGTCGGATCCGGTTCAACTTCAACTTTGACAAGTGTCGACCGGTACCGCGAGGAAGCTGGAGCGTATTCGCATGGAATTCGAAGGGACTTTATGCTCCGACGATCCGGAAAGCTCGTCCCTCCGGAGAAGAGGGAGGTTAGGCAAATTCTACTCGCCCAGGTGGGATAGGGGCTTCAGTTGACTGCTCCCAACAAAGATGCGTGATGCCATCAATTGCAACTTGTCATCTTACTCCATCTCTATCGACATGGCTTGCTGGGAACTGTAGGGCGCGTCGACCACCAGTCGTGCAGAATGTTCTCCCGGCGCGGTCGGTGTCTCCAAGCTTGTGTGACTTACCTGCAACAAGAAAATAGGCTTTTGGATGGACAGCGGCAGTGAAAGCATCTGATGATGACTGCGGTCGTTTCCGAGGCCGCCAACAGCTGCTGGACAACGTTACTTGGCCAATTCTTGCGCTTCGCTGGAGAAGTCGACTCGGATCGAAAGAGACATCGAAGACCACGGGAAGAAGGTATGTAAGACCCAACTTGAACTACTGGTGCATATATCCATCATGCTGCAGCTGCGTGATGCAGCCGAGATTATAGACATGTTCCTTATCCCAAGTTTTCATAATTTGGCCTTGATTAGCGGTCGTTCCCCCGAACGCGACACCCCCAGCCCCGCGCAGAGTTGCATTTACCGTCTGATACATTCGTGCAAGTGACGCCGAAACGATAGCATCGTAGAACTGTCCCGTCTCTCTGTTTGGCCTATCCTCATCTCCAGTCTTCAAGCAGATCCTGATGTACAGATAAAGACTAAAAGCATAGTATGAAGATAGAACATCGACGCGGCTACATAATGTGCGGGGATACTTGGACCTCCAACTCGAATTCCCATCAATCTGGGCAGAAAATTCGATAATTACTCGTACGCAATGCAAATTCCTCCCAGGAGCCCCATACCTGAAGCGCGAGGTTTGAGAAGGGCAAGAGTTGGACATATGTGGTATAAACTGACCGGTGATCGTAGGCTCTGCCCCGATCTTCTCCCTTGCGTTTCCCCGTGCTCACCACCACGTCCGCTAAATTCATCACCTCTGCTGTCTCCCTCAATCCCTCCTATGTTGCTCGACCCCATGCTACCGTTGTCCACTCCTCTTCCGAGTCTTCCCCTCTTAGTTGCCCTCGGCTGACGTTGTTGTCTTCCACGACCACGACCACGACCACGACCATCGTCAGCTTGGGGAGGCACTGGAACCTCCGGCTGGTTGATTGTTACCACGGCTGCGCCTCTTCCACGCCCTCTTCCACGACCTCTGTCTGCCCCACCGCGCTCTCTCGCTGATCTTGAACGTCCGGCAGGCGGCGCACAACTGGGAGTGTTAACAACGAGACCCTCGACAGCACTTGGAGGTGCTAGGCGGTCCGGCTGGTCGATCGCTGGCACAGTTACTCCTCTTCCACGTCCCTTTCCACGGTCTCTGTCTCCCCCCCCACAATCGCTCGCTGATCTCGAGCGTCCAGCAGGTGCTCCACGACCGTGAGCATGACCCTGAGGCTCGATTTTGTCTGTTGCTCCTCTGCCGGCTTCGCAGTCCATAGCATTAGGTCTACCGATGACGAAAGGTAGTGTCTTGCACTGACTTCCCGCTCGCAACCTAGTCCTGAATGAAAGGTACTCGACCAGACTGGTCAAGTCCCCACCACGATCGCTCGCTGATCTCGAGTGTCCGGCAGGTGCTCCACGACCGTGAGCATGACCCTGAGGCTCGATTTCGTCTGTTTGCTCCTCTCTGCCGGCTTCGCAGTCCATAAAATTAGTGTCCACCCATAACTAAAGGTAGTCTCTTACGATAGCTTCTCGCTCGCAAATTAGTCCTGAGCGAAAGGTACTCGACCAGACTGGTCAAGTCCCCACCACGATCGCTCGCTGATCTCGAGCGTCCGGCAGGTGCTCCACGACCGTGAGCATGATCCTGAGGCTCGATTTCGTCTGTTTGCTCCTCTCTGCCGGCTTCGCAGTCCATAGCATTAGTGTCCACCGATAACTAAAGGTAGTCTCTTACACTGACTTCCCGCTCGCAAACTAGTCCTGAGCGAAAGGTACTCGACCAGATTGGTCAAGTCGTGACAGTGTCCCCTGGGTTTGACATCTAAGGACGGGTCCCAACGAGGTCTGAGCTTCTATCCGAAGGCATGAAAGCTCAGTGCTCACGGCCGGATCGTCCTCGTACGGTCGGTAGGAGCGATGAGGCGAACAATGACACTGTCGATGGACATGGGAAAAGAAGAGAGTCAATTTTGGAGATCAGCCGACCAAGATGAGTGTTCCCAGTTCACACTGTGTCAAATAGGCTGTTAAGGCGGCGTAGACAAGATAATTAACCCTCCAAAGCCCCCCGAAAGGTTCTTTTTCAACATGATGGAAACTTCGGTCGGATTGGTGT
Organism: Mycena olivaceomarginata; assembly: GCA_029378375.1. NCBI lineage: Eukaryota > Fungi > Basidiomycota > Agaricomycetes > Agaricales > Mycenaceae > Mycena > Mycena olivaceomarginata. Next base: position 22,820 of record JARKIC010001752.1, on the reverse strand, counting down.
GGGCCATGCCCTTGGTATACAGTAAGCTACTAGTACGCACTCCAGAAGTACGCCAGCCAAGCCGGACGCACTGCTAAGGCTAGGCTTGGCACTAGGGCACGATTGGCTGGCCTCGGCCACATTTCAACATCCCCGAGCTCGCTAACGCTGACGTAAGTGATGTTCGGCGACAGTCATCGACTCGGGCACCTACGGTCGACCTCACTCATCGTGCCCTGCAAGCGGAAGAGCCAAATCTGGGCTTCCGGGGGGATATAAATAGCAAGAAGGATGAAACAATCCTCAGAAACACCAACCAACCCAATTTCAACCAAGTTACACTTTTCTCCTTCCATTTCGAACGAACGATAATGTCTACATCTACACACTCGCAATCCCAGAAGAAACTCATCCTCGTCATCGGCGCGACCGGTGCGCAGGGGCAGGCCGTCATCGACGCGTTGCTCGCGCCGGACGCGGAGGGAAAGGCCGAGTAGGAGAGTGGCTGAACGTGCAGCCGTCAGGGCTCGGCGAGGAGCTCACCTGGAGCCAGGTCACCACCGGGCCGTACATGGAAACGCTCAACGCCGTGCGGAACATTCAAATTCTTTCCGAATTTCAAGGCTCACGACGAAAACACAGGGCCTCTTCGGACCTCTCAACGTCCGGGAAGACGGCACAGTCGTCTTTGCCGCGCCGCTCGAGGACGGGCACGTCCCGCTCATCGCGCTGAAAGACCTCGGCTGGCGCGCTACACGTTCGACCACCGCGCGGAGACCTCCGGGCGCGATCTCAAGCACGAGTATCCGAGGAATGGAAGGCGAGGGACAGGATTCAACGGATCGACTGCGCACAGGGAGGCGGGACGATGGACAAAAGAGGAGAGATGGAGAAATGGGAGGTGGAGGGGCAAGCGTGTAATTCGCACATGGTGCAGGACAAAAATACATTTTTGAATCATAATATGGAAAAGCCCCACTGGGAATGAATCAGTGAGCTTGAAGAGGAGAGCGAGAAAACTTGAAACTCACCAAGATCAGAGACCGAAGAAAGCTGTCAACTGCATCTCTGACCCTCTGTGAGATGGTGTCGATCCCGGCTCTGACCGCCTGGGGGATGTATGTACCGCCGGAGTGCAACTGTTCTTCCAATGCTTCTACGCGTTGTCGCAGCTCCTGGAGTTCTACCGCGAGTATCACAAGTGCTAGTTGAGTGGTCCGTCAAAAGAAAAAAAGCGATATTAGACAAGAGGCTACAAACCGGCTTTGATCTCCTTCTGGGTCCGAACAGCGACAGTCGAGTCGTCGGACGGCGTGCGTGGATAGTCCATAACGGGACCCGCAGAGGAGTCCTTGACCCGCATTTTGCGTTGTAGCTGGAGGTGGGCAGGTGCCCGGCTTTGAAATAGATGCGGAGCAAGTCCGGGAAGGAGCAATGGTTTTTGAGCGCTTCTGAGCGGGGCTGACATCGGAGGGGAGCGAAAAGCAAGTGTTGAGACGGTTAATATATATATAACACCCTGAATTTGTCTGATCGGCCGTGCAATCAGATCCTCAACTAAGCAGCTCCTATGCCTATTGACATTGATAGCCTCACCGAATTCAGTACGCGCCGAGGGTCTGGGCAACGGGGAACGTGATTCTGGGCACTATGGAGTTTGGGTATCGGAAGGAGGTTGCATCGTTGCTTTAGCTGCCCAATGTAGTTCTATGTACACAATAAATAAATATGGTGTTGAATGTTGAAAGTTCTGGAAAATCAATCCATTTGGAATTAGCCATCGGATGAGTAATTTAATGAGTTCTCACCGGACCGAATATACCCAGGATCTAGCAGTCTAGGATCCAGCCTCGGAATGACGTTTCAAGTTCGTCGACGTCGGATCCGGTTCAACTTCAACTTTGACAAGTGTCGACCGGTACCGCGAGGAAGCTGGAGCGTATTCGCATGGAACTCGAAGGGATTTTATGCTCCGACGATCCGGAAAGCTCGTCCCTCCGGTGAAGAGGGAGGTTAGGCAAATTCTGGCGGGATAGGGGCTTCCGTTGACACGATGCTCCCAACAAAGATGCGTGATGCCATCAATTGCAGCTTCTCGTCTTGCTCCTCTACCTCGAGGGAATGAAAACGCCTGCGCGGGTCGCATGCTGGCTGGCCGCAACGCGGATATATGCGGCCAAACGACGAGGCGCGGTGATAAATTGCCTAGGTGACGTCGAAGCTTCGGCGCCCGAATCGACCCCCCGCGGCGTGTATACGTATTATTTATCTCTATCGCCTGGCTTGCTCGGAACTGCTCGGAACTAAAGGGCGCGTCGAGTACGGGTGCGCGTGTATACGTATTATATCTCTATCGCCATGGCTTGCTCGGAACTGTAGGGCGCGTCGACCACCGGCGGCGTAGAATATTCTCCCAGCGCCGCCGTTGTCTCCAAGCTTGTGTGACTGACCTGCAGCAAGAACATAGGCTTTTGGATGGACAGCGGCAGAGAAAGCATCTGGGGATAACTGCCATCGCTTCCGAGGCACGCCAACGGCTGCTGGACAACCTTAAATCGCGACACCCTTGGCCAATTCTTGCGCTTCGCTGGAGAAGTCGGTCTCGGACCGAAAGAGGACATCGAAGACCACGGGAAGAAGGTAGGTGGAGCTCCAAACCGAGATGAAATAAATGCGGCGGCGAAACACTGCCCCGCATACCATGAGGCTGTGGTGGCGACACGAGGCTTCCCGTTTGACTTTTTTTTCGTTCGAGCTGCGGTTTTTTCCGGGAGCAAAAGTTGCGGCATCGGGGGAATGAGGGGCGAGAGCAGGGACATAGCTGACAGGCCGGAGATAAAGCAAACGTGGATTACAGTGATACAGCTACGCATGAGACCGGATGGGTAAAGAAGGTACGTGATGTTCTCACGGTCCCAATCTACCCTTTCGTTACTTTTCTTGGTTTTTGAGAACTGACGCTTGACAGGCAGCGCAATAAATAAGGCGTCTTGTCTAGCGTAATCTATCTCTCTTTCTTACCTCCACCATGGACCCCGCAGCCGCACCCTCCTCCTCCTCCTCGCGCGCGCCGCCCTTCTCTCTCGTTGAATTCCGGAATCTCGTCTCTGCTGCACTCGATTCGCCTGATCCCATTCCCTTCTCCGAGTCCTCCCCCCTCTTTTCGGTGTCGTATCCCCCACTGGAGAGCGAGCAGAACGGCTCGCGCGTACGTCAGATCATCCAGAAGTTCAAGAAGCGCGCGACTTCGCTCGTGAGGCGGTCTTCGACGCGTACAACGGCTGTAGTACGCGCCAATTCGCCCGAATACCGTATTCCAGAGCTCAGGCTGTCGGCGAATGTATCCTGCGACGAGTTTGCGCCGTATCTTCCGCTCGTAGCTCAGTACGAGCGGAGATCACCCTATGTGCGCCCAATGTCTACGTGCAGGTCGACGCCCTTTCTTCCGAGCCAGTATTCCCTGACAAATCTGTACGACCTCTCCAACTCCTCCCACACCTCCTTCATTCCCTCTCCGACGAGGACCTCTTGTTCTTCCGGATCCACCTCTTCGGAATCCCAATATCCAACGACCCCGCTGAACACAGTCTTCGAGGCGAATCGCCGTTGGTCGCGGTGCAGCACGGACGAGACGTACGAAAACCCCTCCGATCCGTTCGCCAAACCCATCGTTCCCGTTTCGCGCTTTCACACATACACACCCGCCATCACCAAGCCAACCTCCCGCCCGCCCCGCCGCCGCGCGCGCCTTCCCCTTTCTCCCACCAAGCCCCCGCCCGTATCCCCCATCCCCGCCTTGCCGCCGCTCCCGCACCCCTACCGCCGCGCCACGCCACTCACGTTCCCCGAGTCGCCCACCCCGCCCTCGCGGTCGCGGTCGGTCTCGGTCTCGCGGTCGTGCTCGCGCAAGGACAGCAGCAACTCCCTGCTCGACGCGTTCCCCGCGCCGCCGACGCACACTCCCACGCCGCCCGTGACGCCCACGCGCCCGCGGCGCTGCCGCGCGAGCTCGCCGTTTCCGTTCACCCCTACGCGCAGCCCCGACGCGGGCGCGGACTGGCTGGACCTGTCGTCGTCCCCGGGCTCGCTGGTCGACGACGCGAGCTCTGCGTCGGGGCACAGCGACGTCGACATGTTCCACAGCGCGTGTTCGGGGGTGAGCTGTCTCTGAGCTGTCCCAGTCGCTGTTGTTGCTGTTGTAACGTTCTGGTCTGATCTTGTACACATACCCACACACACAGCGGTTCACCCACCCTCCCTCTCTTGGTCGCGCGACACGCCACTCTTTCACCCCACGCCCTCGTGCATTCGCTCATTCGCTCATTTCTCGATCGTTCATCCATTCGTTTATTCAACTCTCGCTCGCTTGTTCCATTGCTCTGTATCTTGCACCTGTTGTACACAACACACTCGCTCACGAATCCGAACGCCCCCACTCGTAATCGTAATCGCACGTATCGTATCCATCGCATAATTAATAAGTATTGTACTCTACTACCTACTGTACCCCTCCCGCCGGCTGCGTCTCCTTCATCCCTCCGTAGTAGTAGTATTAGTGGTGATGGGTAGCTTGGCCTGAAAAAATAAATGTGTTGTTGTCCAATTTTGTCCCTCCTTCATTCATCAGTTCGTTCAAATTCCGCGCGGAGATTACAACCATCCTTACTCTATCTCCTCTACCCCTCCCCGCCGGCTGTGTCTCGTTCATCCGTAGTAGTATTAGTGGTTGGCTTGGCCTGGAAAATAAATAAATGATTGAAGGCCTTGTTAGTGTTCAATGTTCAACCTTGTCCTGACCGTAAACTTCGAACGCACTTGAGAGGATATATTACACTCAACTTGTCTCGACTCTTCATTCATCAGTTCGTTCAAATTCCACGCGGCGATTGCAACACCCGCCCGTCGTTGTGTTTCGCAATTCACGGATTTGTGCCGCACAAATTGGGGGGTGTATGTATGTCTGCGGAGATAGCTTTGTGCCTGTCGCCGATCGCGATTCAGTCATAAAGTTATAATCGGACCGCGGCAAGCGATCGTGTTTCCGTACGCGCGTGGGTCGGGTCCAAAAACCTTATATTAGCTGTGGAATGACGGGATGGCAGGCCTATATTTGAAAGGTAACTTGACTTGGTATGCCAGTGTGCATCCGATGGACGACGGGGAACGCCCCTGAACGAGGCTGGACGACGGCGACTTGGAAATGAGGGTTGAGTTGGAATCAAGCTGGAATTAGGTACCGGGCCTGGACTTGTGGCTAGACACTAGAAATGAGGGTTCCGGTGCATTGACGCCTCCGGCGTTCCCGTTCCTGGAGACTTCGGCGTTTGACTGTCAGACTTCAGTGTCATGTATCAATTTGTAGACTCTCGTTTCCGGATGCTTTAAGGATCCAGAGTTACCGCTACGTGCTTTGGTGTTTTCTGAAATATTTCACGCCATTGTCGTTGGCAATTGGAGGTCTCCGTTCGCACGCGCGTCTAGCTCATAAGTATGCATCGCGGCGACGAAAGCTGTTCTGGTTCTGGGATGTTGAGAATTGGGATTGTCAACCCTCCCTTGCCTGGCCAAGGGGTTGCCGCTATTGTCAACGTTCCCACGATCTGCAAGTTCGAATGGTGATGGCGGCTGATGGCGGTTGATGGCGGGATGGCGCGCGCATCAAGTGCGTACTGACCAGTCCAAATACTCAAATACTGTCCAGAAAATTGTGCCAGCACAGCTATGTGTTCAAAATGCCCACTTGATTTTTTTTCCGGAGGTCCGCCCTTTGCGCTGAAAATCGCACTGTGAGACGCAAAACAGACGAAACTGCCAATCTACAGCCAGAAAGACTTGCATACGGTTCCAAAAATTTCGGGAAAAAAAGGTAGATGAATAGGGCAGCAACCACTATCATTTTCATGGCCTTTCGCGCATTGTGGGTGTCCCTATTGTCTTTGAAAGCGGCGGGGACGAAAGCGGCGGGGACGGTTCGAAGGTCTTCAACCCTAATAAGTCTTATTTATCTGGGGTAGTAGAGGTTGTCAAATAGAAGAATGCCGTTTAGCAACCCCTTGAACCTAACAGGGGATTGCCAAATAGATTTATCCAGAATTGCGGGGCGCAGATGGAGATAACGGCTGGGAATGGCGACGCTAGATGTACGTCCGGTCCCACTGATGTGCGGGCGAGCTAGATGAACAATCTTATTATCTCTTCACTCGGCCGTATGGGTGAAGAGCGTCGTGGGCTATATGTAATATAAAAATACTGGCTGTCGCGAGCTAGCCGGCGCCTCCGCGCCGACTTGTTCCGAATACGTCTGTTAACATGGGTCAATTCCCGTTTGTTGAGTTCCCCGTTCTCTCAAGCTTCTTCTCCTGCTTTCTTGTAAGTTCATTTTTAAGATGTGGGAAAAAAGAATCAGCGAAGAACGGGAAGGACAACAAGCACGACAGTGACGGCACCGCAGTGAGGTATTCCCCGAATCCCCTTGGGCTACTTTGCCGACAGTGTTCCGTCAGGGGCGTAGATAGCCGGGTCCGTTTAAATCGCAAAACGGCGTGGGTTGAAAGCCGTGTCTGAGACGGAGAGCCCCACTTGGAAAGTTGTAAGACCATATCATGGTTGATTTGAGAGAAAAGTCAACCACCCCCGTGGATGCACAAAATTCCAAAAAATATGGCGTGCACAACAGGCCCATGATATATTCTTAATTAACCGGTCTACGGTAAACAGGTCCGTCTACTGATTATGGACGATGAGCATACTAATGTCTATGCTGGTAGAGTCTGTCAGTCTGGCGTCGAAGAACAAGAGTGGTCAAGACACTCACTGTCCGCCTGACGGTTGATCATGGCCAGTCTTGCAATTTGAAACCCAAACCACGGCATACACCCGGGTTATGCCCCGCGTCGCACATCTTGAAACGCAAACACCAGTTCCTGGACCTGCGCCCACGCCGCGGCTTCTACCTCGCTCCCCGCATCCGGGCCCTCCGGCCCGGGCGCCGCGGCATACCGCACGCCATTCAGCCGCGGGAACAGCCGGTCGAGATACCGCGCCAGCGCGACAGTATTCACCACCGGCTGCGAGCCCCGCAGCGCCCGCACCACCCTCAGGTTTTGCGAGATCGGCCACGTCGCGCTCGGCGGGGGCGCCACGGGCGCCTCGAACGCGCAGTCCAGCTCGCGCAGCCGCGGGCACAGCCGCACGAGGCGCGATATCGCTGGGATGTCGAGCGGGATTGGCTGCGGCGGGTCGGCGCCGGTCTGGCATGTGAAGGCGAGCACCTCGAGGAAGGAGGGGCCGGCGAAGGCGGCGGTGAGGTCCGTGCCGGGGGGGACGTGCAGGAAGCCCCCGAGGCGGAGGCGCTTCAGGCGGGGGCGTGCCGCAGGAAGTTGACGAGCGTGCCCAGGTCGTGGTCGAGCGTGAGGTGGAGGCGGCGGAGGGTGCGCGACCAGCGCTGGGCGATGGTGAAGAGGGGGTCGGACTGCAGGTCGGCCGGGGGGTTGCCGTCCTTTGCGCCGGCGCGGGCGACTTTGCGCGCGGGGCGGACGCCTAGGATGAGGGAGCGCAGGCGGGGGGAGGCGATGAGATTGAGGAAGAGGGTAATGGTGGATTGGGGCATGGCGGGGTGCCGTTCGAGCTCGAGGTGGGTGAGGTGGGTGAAAAGGCCGGAGGCTTGTTCGGCGGCGGATGGGGGGGCGGCACCCGGGCGTGTAAGGCGGGGCATTGACGTTGCTGAGGTTTAACCCGGTGAAGCAGCCGGAATCGGCCGTGAAGGACCGAAGGTGGGGGAGGGAACCGATCTGGCGGAGGAGTGTGGCGTCCATGACGCCGTACATGGCGCGAAATTCGAGAGAGGTGAGGTTTTGTAGCGGGAGGCCCTCGGAAAGGAGGCTGAACGGCTGATCGACCAGAACTAGACTCGATATCCGGCTAGGGTTCGTCGAAAGCGATGAGACCACAGCCTCCCTCGTGGTGGCCATCCGTCCGGTGTCTCCGCCGTATAACGTGCCCGGCTCAAACGTGCCCAGCTCGAGGAGCCTTAGTGGCGACTGCAGAAACACAAGTATCTCAGACTCCGATGGCCGGACTGTCGTCTTGCATGTAAACCGCTCCAGATTCGGTAGGATCGAAGCGTTGCGTAAAAACAGCCTGAGGTATACGGCCGGGTCAATATGGATATTATCCGGAATGTCCTCGTAGACAACTTCCTTCACGTATGCAGCGTGGTGGTCGAACGAGCGCCATTCATATGGGTGTGAGCCACCGATAAGGCCCTGGAAAAGAGTGAGCACGCGTACTGAACTTAGAAAGACTGCGACGCACGTATTTGTTATTTTTCTTTGTAAAAGTTGGCAATAAATGGAGCAGGGGCATAAGGTTATCGAGCCTCCGCCACAGATATCTTGTGGCCGTTGGTGAGAGGGCTTTAGACGTCAATGCGATCCACAGCAGAGACTGTCTTTGTGCTCTGAGACTCTGGCGATCTGGCCCACAATCGATGTGCTCCAAGATTTTTCCAAACAGAGCTGCGCTTTGGAAACATTGGTCGCGGGGAGGAAGGTCAACGCCGGGCCATGAATTGGAGGGAGTCGTCCAAGGAGTTGTCATGCTCATCATGGATGTAGGAGGCCATGTATCACGAGGAGCGGACGTGCCCGTGCTGCTGGACGCCGATCGGGGCCTGCTGGACGTTCCTGGCCTGCTGGACGTTCGTGGCCTGCTATTGCTATTCGAAGTAGATGTCACTGCCGTTTGTGGCCTGCTATTGCTATTCGAAGTAGATGTCGCTGCCGTTCGTGGCCTGCTATTGCTATTCGAAGTAGATGTCGCTGTCGCTGTCGTCGCTGTGCTAGGCTTGGATTTGTGGGATTTGGGCGCAAAAAGCCTCGACATAGGTGACGGGAAGATGCACGAGAAGCGCCAGCAAAACGGCAGTGTCTCGGCTTTAGATGTGGATACGGGCGGCGCTCGCTGCTATATAAAGGATCCACGGAAGGCACAGCCGTCAAGCTTACTGATGCTGCTCGGATTAATGCATATTAATGTGACACATGAACGGCGTAATGAGCCACCGTTCGCTCGCAATGCCCGACAGATAGCGCCCAAGTTGAGCGAGATGGAGGTGATCGGATCCCAAGGCTTGGCTGGCATACGGCGGTCTGGCGTCGTGCGTGTGTTGTGCGTGTATTATCCGTTGTGTACAGGGTCTCCATCGACGACGGGGGGACAGCTGTATGTATCGCGAATCTGCCAGATGGCATCATGGAGGTTCGGCACAACAAGCGTTGACAGTAAAACGGACCGTAAAATGTATGGAAGCAGGATTATGCTGACCGTTTGATCGGAGCCCGAGAAAGTCCGAGAGAGTCCGATGATGGTGGACCAAGCTTGAAGCACTGAAGTACGGTAGGATGCTCGTACATTTCGAGTCTTAAGTTCATGTATTTATGAGATTTCTAAAGCTACTGAAGGTGCCGATTGCGTTCGACTCAACTGAAGTTCAACTTCGGTTTAGCTTGTATTATTTTTGTTGCCCAACTCGGAACTTGCTCGGAACAGAAGTGGCCTCTCATGAGACTCATTGTTCCCTCAGCTATCTCTCACAGTGCCGTACCACGGAGTCCTATCACGGACGGCACGTACTCGTATTCGCGGCGATCACCTTAGCAATCAAGTCGGCCCCAGACCGAATGAGAGAGCCAGTAGAATCGCGAACGTGCCTCTTTCCGGACCGTTTGACGTCAAGTCTTACATATAATCATGTCCGTCGTTGGTCCGTCGCCCAAAATGAAAACGGCGTTGAACCGTGAGAACTCGACTTCAAGCTGCTGCGCGGATCCGTCGAGCCCGAAATCGCTAACTCAGTCCAAATTCCTTATACGACTTCACGGACACACATACTGTCCCTGCATGCGCAATTGAACTGGTTGGAGGATCCGATGCAGGTTGCTGGGTCCAGAAAGGGAAAATCGCGATCTTAAGCTAGCCTTCCTGGCCAATCTACCCTGGTAGCTTTTCCATTTCATGAGCCAATGTCTAGGCCTTAATTTTATGAGCCTTATGTGTAGGTACGAGCCAATTTGCGTACCCATGGTTTGGACTAGGTACAGTGGTATGCACGAGCTTTTTGGGATTGTAAAATTGTCTACGGCGTCTTTCGTTGCATTTGGTTTGAACGCACTGTTACGTATCTGTATACTTGCGGCTCGACTCAGCTAGAGTTAACTTGCGCTGAGATGCATGTTGAGCCGGATCACTCGGCGCGTCTGGCCGATGGTGGATGGTGATGACGATCAAATGCTCTGCCACTAACCACGTCCTCGAGTTGGTTTGCACCGCAAACACAGATCCCGGCGCGACTTCTCTGCCGCATCCTTGGCTCTGGCTGATATTAAACACTCGTAGGACTGTACCCGGATAAGATTAAAACGGATCCAGCATGTTCAAGTTGTTGAAGTCGAACAACTTCGAATTTCAGTCGGCATATTCTACGACTTGTTTTCATCAAGTTCTCGTGCCTCCGCCTCAAGCTGCCGCCGCTCTCAGTTGCCGAGGCATTCCACTTGGCTTTCCTGCCGAATCGGGATTCCCTAGCTGTGCCTCACAGCCTCGCCATGTGCATAGCCGCGGCCATGATGTCCGATTTCCTACAATTCCTTGGCTCGAAACATACCACGGGCGCTGAGACACAAGTATTGTCGCACAGCAAAAATAGACATTGACCGGTATGCCAAACGGTACCGAAGAAGTACTTATACCGCTCGTGCTGCCAGGCCTGCTTTTTTTCCTTATGAACTGGGTTCCACAATCTGCGGTCGATAACCTTCCTGATGATGTCCTAGCAACTATCCTGAAGCTCGTGGCCGACCTTCCGGTGCTATCGTTTGAGAGGGACCCACCTGCGCCTGTTGCCGCCAGCCGCGTCAGCCGCCGATGGCGCATCGTCGCGCTCGGGTCTCCCGAGCTCTGGACGAACATCCGTATTTCCCACCTTTTGGGCTCGCGGCGCTGGGCGGCCACATTCGTGAAACGCTCCCTATCCCGTCCACTCGACATCAGCATCAATCTCGAGTCCCACCGGGATGAGAACGGATGGAAGAATCCCTATTGTATACCCCATCCTCTCAACAAGGTTCTCGCCATTGTCGGCCCACACATCGGACGCTGGCGTACGCTTGCACTCCGGGGATGGTCGTACGAGATGTGCGAATTCTTGGAGTTCGTTAGGAGAGCGCCGGTTCTCCCGTCGCGGCTTGAATATACCCACTTATCCGGCGTAGAAGGGGGTCGACTACTGCTTCCGGTGGAGAAACTCTGTGGAAGCGAATCATTTTCCTCGCTCAGAGTCAAGGGCATGGAGCTGGAACTGGGTAAGTCGACGACGTTTAAAGCCCTGCGCAGGCTCGACGTCGATTGTCAGTCGAACGAGATAGCCTTTTCAGAATCGTTCCGCCGCTTGTTTGGCCCTTGGTCAGCCGTGACAACCCTCATTATTCGGAACTTCGGTCGAGCTCTCGACGACAACAACAGCATAGCTAATTTCGCTCCCATCAACTGCTCCACAATACGATCCTTCTCCATCAGCTTCAGCCCGTCCTTTTATCATCCTTGGCCTGAAGACTACCCTGACTACGGGGGCTTTGAAGCAGTCGCCGACACCTTCAACCTCCCAAATATGGGACCTCGAAATCCGGGGCGGTTTCACCATTCCATACAATCGCTTTAAAATACCGGAAGACTGGGAGACCCCGCTCTTCCCACATCTGCGGACCCTGCGTCTGGAGGACGTGGAATTCGGCCACCGCGGGCTTTTCCGTCATCCAGTCCTTCAGCAGAGACATCACGGCCCTTCAGCTTATCAACACCGCTGAAAACCAGCATCTCCTCGTGCAGCCGGGCGCGTGGCCAGCGCTTCGTGCCCTCACGGTCGAGGCGCCGGAGGTCCCCGAGTGGATCGCGCCCTTCGTCGCCATGCGCTCCGCTCTGGGCCGGCCTATCTTGGACCTAACACTGCCGTTGTGCGACCGCGACGTCGCCCGTACGCTTGCCGCACGCAAATCCCGGTCCGCTTTGGCGATCCACCTGCAGCACAGTGGCCCATCCCCCGCGCTCAGGGACGGGGTATACGGACCCGGGTATTATGTCAATGAGTGCAACATGCGCCCGGCGGACTTTGTGCAGCCCGTAAGAGTGCGGACAGGGCATTACTGTGAACCCGGCTGGGGCTGGCAGAGCCTGTGCCCGGAGTGCAGGTTAGAGCAAGATAAGGAGCGCGTCGAGGAGGAGATCGAGGGGGATTTCAAGCTCGAGGGAGAGGTCGCGCGATCAAAGGGGACACAGCGAGAGGCGAGGAAACAGAGAAGACGCGCCGGTGGGGCTCATTCGGCGAGCCGGAGCTCCAAAGCGAAACAAATTTCGAGGAATCGGCGCCGCGGTTTCATAGAGGACTTTTCAATTGTATGGTATTAGTTTCTTCGTACCATTCACATAATTTTTGTATGAGTTGGATCTTGAAGTGAGTATTTGGGTGTGCAACCTCCGAGTCGTCAAATGTATCTGCAGAACTGGCCGGAATTCAAGAAATGATATCCTTTAAGCAAAGGGTTTTTCGTTCAACGTAAATTCGCTCTCATTATCCTCGACAGAATTGCTTCCAGCAATCCCCACCTTTGCGCATCGATGCACAACGTCCAACTCAGCGTTCGTTCAGTTCCCCTTAATCGGCTCGCAGAGGTGCTGGAGCAAACCGAGTCAGCTCAAGTACAAGGAATTGTAAATAGTAGAAATAGAAGTTGGGGGGTGGGGCGAGGCGGACAAAGACAAAGACAATAAAGACAAACGGGGAGGGATGAAGACAAAGACAAGAACACGGAGGGTGGAGACTCACATTCTTCCCCTCCGCATGCGCCTTTTTATGCGTCATTGTGTTGCAATTGTAGCCGTACCTGGACAGCCGGTTGTTAGCATATTCCATCCCAATCACCTGTCAAAAACGAATGAACGCAAATGAGGTGGAATCATCTAACACCGAAAGGCAGGAGGAAGCAAGGAGATTGCAAAAAAAAAAAAAAACAGAAACGGAATTGACCAAGAACGCACCAACAATCCTCCGGCTTGGTCCATCCGCCTACAAGACCCGTCAATATGAATTCACGAAAACTACAGCGACGCAGAGAAAGACGCACCCTTAACTCTCTCCGCTAAAAACCACTTCCACGCACGGTCAGCGAGGAACTTCTCCAAACACGGGCGGCAGTATGACAGGTTCCGCATCCAACCCCTCGAGCCTACGGTAGAAGAGGCAGTCGCACCCACAGCCTCACTTGCGCCGGAGCTCGACACACTCGAAGCGGCGAAATCAAACACCTTGCCGATCAGCGCCGCCATCCTATCCCCCTCATCGCGGTCCTCTGAGCCACCGCACCACCCGTCGTCATTGTGCCCTTCCGAGGAAACGTCCTCCCAGGCGTCGTCGTCGTCGTCGTCCTTGTCCGCGTCCGCATCTCCGTCCCTGTCCGAGCCTGAGTCCGAGTCCGCGTCCCCGTCCGAGTCCCCGTCCGGGTCCCCGTCCCTGCCCGTTCCGGTCGCAGTGGGCACATTCCCGCTAATGCCAAGCAGCCGCATGGGAATGTTCTTCTTGTCCTTGTCGCCAGACGCGGTGGACAAATTCCTGCTGCCGCCAAGGGCGGCCTTGTCCTTGGCCTTGTCGTCATCACTGTTGTTATTGTAGAGCTCGAGGAACGGCGCGAGGACGGTCTGATTGGACTTGAGCTTGTTTTTGAGGAGGGAGGCGGGCGCGAGGGAGGGACAGAGGCGGTGCCAGTCTACAATGCGTTAGTGTTATTGCGAGAAGGGAGGGAGGAGGACGCACTAGCTTCGGTGAAGAGCGCGAGGCCGCCGGTAGCGCATTGCGAGCCTGCGCGACAATCAGGTAAGTGATGAACATATGTGCGTTGGGACCATATAGCCGCACACTTATCATCCTTCTCAACGACCGTATCTAGTATCAGCTTCGCCGCCCCCGCTCTGTCGTCGTCGTTCGGCGGCTTCACACCGCGCTCCGTCCAAATCTCCACCGAGTGGACGAGAAAAGTACCCGTTATACAAATCGAGGCCGGTGTCATCGTCAACTTCGTAGATGCGGAACGCGAGATTCATGTCCTCGATGTGCTCGGTCGCGCGCGCGTCGTAGGCGCGCTCCACGCTGTCTGGCCCAGTGGAGAGCAGGATGTCGATGAGGGTGTCGGTGTAGGGTTCTACATTATAATCATAAGAACAAGGACAAATTAAGACTGACGAACGAAATAAAGCGCACCGTCATCCTCCTCTGAGACCTTTTTAAGTGTTTCCCGGAAGAACCGCATGACGGCGTACATCTGCAGCAGCTCGGGCGTATGGTACACGTTCAGCATCGCCGTGCGCTGTCGCCAGGTAAGCGCGACTCCCGCGTCCCCCAGCTCGTCGATCTCGTCAAGGTCGTAGCGGTCGCCACTGAATCGCCGGCAGTACACCCAGACGCGGTACACCGCGCGTCGAAAGCGGAACGATTCTTCTGGCGTGAGCACACTGGTTCGCGAGCGGTGGTCTTTCTCTCTGCGTTATCCGGTAAATCATGGGGTCAGTGCATGGATGCTCAGACGCACATCATGCTGAACATATCCTCGAGCTTCTGTACGGGCCTTTGCGTCCCGATGCAACTTTCGCTTGTCTTCTTTGGTAAGAAGGCTCGGACTGTAATCTTCAGGGCACATTTTAGCCACAACGTCCGGTTCTTCTTTGCCGGCCCCAAAAGTGTCCGGATACCGTATTGCGCGCAAGGCTTGGGGGAGTACGTGGCCAACGAGATTGGAGGCTACTGCCCAGACAATAGACTGAAATGTGTCCAACGCGGTAAAAACCAAGGGACAAATTTGAATGGCACTGGCACGAAAGAGCTTACCTTTGGATGCGACTGGTAGACCGCGTAGAAGGCCTTGGAAGCGAGAATCATGGCTTGTAGGCTCTGAAATGTGGGGCAGTAAGTCATTATGCGGTCAATGATATCGTCGTCCAGGGGTAATGCGCTGAGCGCCCTCATCGTGGTTGGCGGACGAAGGCAAACGTGGCTGTGTAACCTCACGTGCCTCTCACGTACTTGCTACAGTTCAAGTTCAACTCAATGATTGTAGGAGGCCGGCAGGCGGCGGGGCACAAACAGTACATCGAAGGAGAGTAAATTCGGTGATGGTACATTTAGTAGAGAGATAGGATGAAATACGGAAGCGAAGTAATTAGCGATATTTTCAAGCCCGAGTTTTTCCTTTGTCGTTGTTATCTTTTTCCAATTCTTCTTCAAACCGTTTTCGCATCTCCATTATCGTCTGTATCTTTAGGAACGACTTCTGCTTCACCTGTGTTGACATGTTTGGTGCTGGAGCCTTCAGGTTCTTTGCTCGCTTTACGTTCTACAAGGATAGAGTTCAATAATTTGCCAAGACAAGAGAAAGAAGCAATTTACTCAACGATCCGGGCGTAGGTAGATTGGATGGTCCCGGGCGTGAAATAGGGAGTGTAAACGATTCGACGGCTTTATTTTCCTGTGCATACACTTGTTGCGGAGAAAGTGTTGGTGGGCGGTAAGGCCTCGAGGCCGCTTTGAATGGGCTGGGGGGCTTTACTTGTGCAGGGCGTAGAATCATAACTTGATTGATAATGGCTAATGAGGTATCAGTGAAGGATGAATGGTAATAAACTGAAACAAACCGGAGAAGGAGTCATCTGTACCGAAGTGATAGTGGACGATACCGAATGAACACTCAACCAAGGCACCCGACAGCTTGGATGGAATGTCGAGAGGCTCAACAATAGAGCCGTCCGTATCGTAGACAATGAATGGACGTATAACATGGGATTCGGCAATCTTTGCGAGTTCATCTCGACATTCAGTCGGGACTGGCCACATTTTGATATTGATATCTGTATCTGTAACATCATCAATTTAAATCAGAGTATTCGGAATATTATACTGACCTTTGTTCGCTGCAGTCTGTACAGATGTTAGTATGGTAATAGTTTTCAAAGTTTGAGTAGACCTTGGGTTCAAAAACTTTGAATGAGAATCTGATTGCATCATCATTACCGTCTTTAACAAGTAGCCATTTGTTTATTCCAGTTTTGGAGACCGAGTTTTGCTGCTTGTTAAGAGCGGCAATACAGACAGGGAAATCGGCGGCAAAGACAGGGTCATTCTCTGTAGTAAGAGCAGTCAGTCAGATATTTGAACAATGCGGAAGAAGTGCCATACTGGGAGAAATAATGGAGAAGGTATACTTGGAGTCCTTCCCGAACTCTTTCTTTTTGTAGTTCTCACTGGTGTACGTTGACCAGTTGCCAACTGGAGTGACTTTCAGCTGGTCTTCTGAGACAATGCCAACAGCAATAACAATGGCGTCAGGAGCAGCGGGTCCATCAGGATCAATGGGACCAGGCATGGCCTCGGTCAGCGTATTCATCTTTCCAGACCTAGTCCAGACGGCAGACGATGGGAAGAGCGAGCCTGCAAGGTACTGTTTGGTTCTCAAGAGGCTGTTGCGATGGAATGAAGAGCTGAATTGTGCCATAGTGGAAGCGAAAGAAATCAAAAGAGAGAGAAATCTGGAAGAGAACACAGGCTCTAGGTCATTTAAATAGAATATTAGACGCTGTAGAACACGAGACTCCACAAAGTATAACTAACATACATGGACAGGGCGAAATTCAGGGCGAAATTCAGGGTCGGAAGTATATCAAAATATGGAGTGAAGAATAGGGTGGCAATAATATTTGTTGTTGCGAGGAGCAAAAGTCCAGGGATGATGTTTTACTGTGTGTTTGGTGTGAGCACAGGGCAATTGCGGATGTCTTGCAGGACCGCTGTATCAGATTCTGTGAAAAAATCCGTAAATGACACGGAAATAGACCTACTTTGCCATAACAATCTTGTGGTTGACAACATGCCTGCTGGTGTATACAGAATGACTGGAGGGACTGTTGTTTGGATAAATTAGCGCAAGTCATAATAGTATATAGAGGCAAGTTTCACCTTGAAGCCAAAGCGAGGAATATTGGTGAAGTACGCCTCTGTGTTGGTATTCTGTGAGCATGTGGGTTTTTGAAAATGAGTCTCCAGAATACGGATGGTGGTAGATGCATTTGTACTCTTTTCAGCTAGACCCGGCAGGTAAGGTTTTAGAGCTTAAATTCCAAAATTCGCTTTTCGATGCAAAGAAGATGATACGGCATGGTTTTGAGAAATGATGAATTAGCAGGGAGATGACGCGTTGGTTGACGAGGTCTGTGGCGGGAATAGGCGCCAGGGATTCCAGGAGGCCGGATCCACAGACTACAAGGCAAAAAGGCAGAGAGGGATGCGAATATGGATTTCGAGCAATGATGAATTAGCAGGGAGATGACGCGTTGATGAGGTCAGGATAGGTGCCAGGGATCCCAGGAGGCCGGATCCACAGACTAAAAGGCAAAAAGGCAGAGAGGGATGCGAATATGGATTTCGAGCAATGATGAATTAGCAGGGAGATGACAGCGTTGGTTGACGAGGATCGGGATAGGTGCCAGGGATCCCAGGAGGCCGGATCCACAGACTAAAAGGCAAAAAGGCAGAGAGGGATGCGAATATGGATTTCGAGCAATGATGAATTAGCAGGGAGATGATGTCGTTGGTTGACGAGGTCGGGGATAGGTGCCAGGGATCCCAGGAGGCCAGATCCACACACTACAAGGCAAAAAAGGCAGAGAGGGATGCGAATATGGATAACCAGCCGTGGGCGAATCTTCCAAAAACAAAGGCATGCTTCGAGCCATCATTCCTGCATTCACGTGATCATGAATGCCACGTTATCATGAACACCACGTGATCATGAACACCACGCACTTGTAAAAATGCGGCAGCGTTGGTTTGTCAATATAACTTAGAACAGAAGGCGGAACACATTGGTGGTTGAAGGAGGAAGGGGTGGGATTTGTGGTATGCCATTAGCAGTATACATGCGTGTCAAGTAGAACAGCAATGTGTAGCGAAGCAGAAAGAAATGAATACGACCATTATCACCGCTTACAAAGAAACACAGATAAAATACGCAACACAATAAAAAATTATACAACAGGTGAGATGGGCCTCAGGACCAGCTGCCGTTCAAAGGCTCCTTGGACTGCGAGACGGTAGTCAGCAATCCCTGAGTACCCAGCAGCTTTTGCCTTCTTAAGTGTGTCAAAACCGGTGCCAGGACCAGTCCGCATCGTAGACTGGTTGAAGAATACAAAGCTCCCCCGCCCACAGTTGGCACCGTCCACAAGGGGGTGAGAGTTCTGCTGGGTGGGGCGAACATGACCCTCTGTGGTAACGAATTCGATTTCTGAGATCAAAGTTAGAACAATATGTACCAGAAACAGAAAGAAGAGCTTACCGTCGACATCAATATTAAAATGATAGAAGAGGGCAGAGGGGTATATGGCGAGGGTCCAAGGAGGGAGTTCGATAGCAACCCCGGCTTCCCAGATGACTAACCAAGTGTATTTTGAGTGGTCAAAGTTTTCTGGGACGGAAATAAATATGTCAGCAAGTACAACAAAAAAATAAAATTCAAGCAAGGGACACGTACTCCCACATCTCAAAACATAGATAAGTAAAACACAAACCCCAATCTGGTTCTTCTTGTCTGCATGAGGGTCGCAGTGTATCCGACCTTGGCCAGGGAACCATGCGTTGAGGCATAGGTTCCAGAACAGTCCAAACATAGGTTCAATCCTGTATCGTTTCTTGTGCCATTTGGCGTCAGCCAAGAATCGAGCTGCAACGCCAGGGAAAATGTCGGTCACAAGGCGTGTAACTAGGCCACTGTAAAAAGTCAGACCCGCCCATGTGCTGAACAAAAAACATACATGATGCGCTTGACGATTAAAAGTTCCATAAATTTCTCAACGCGATCAGGATGCTGTTCATGCCAAACCGTGAGACGTGGTTTCTAGGTCAAGGTCAGACACAAATGTGGAACTGGTGATTGAAAAATAAAAACTGCATACAGCACAAGACTGGCGTTGGTGGCCAATGATTATGGGCATATGATCACCACGCTGCCCATCCTTGTAGAAGGCAGCGTGAATTGGGGTCCACAAGGTCGTTGCCAACCAGGATATCATGCGCTTGCTCAATCTCATCGATGGCATTGACAAGAAAATCAACCCGAGTGCTACGAAACATAAAAATGGTTCCCTCCGAATCTACAAAGAATGTAGCGCGCTCATCCTGAATGCTACAAAAATATTTGAGGTTGTAAAATCTCAGTTAAGAAGAAATACACACTTTTCAAGCAGCTTGTATGTGCAAGGGTAGAAGTGACGCAGGTATGGGTGAAGTGCCCTGGCTCCTGGTTCTTTCTTGTAAAGCTGGTTGATCAGTTTACGGGCCTCCAGGGGTGGAGCAGCCCCTTGTCAGCCAGTTTGACTGAAGGAGGCATCCTGCAGGAGCGTGAAGGAACCAGCGGCTAGGACATCGCCCTTGCTCATTGTGCGCTCTGCCTTTTTCCAGTCCGGAACGTGCCCGCGATGACCGTGTCGTCGTTTGGTGTTTGTAAGATTGGGTTTGGGAACAGGGGTCGGTGGGGCAGGACCAGCAGGACCAGGGCGTGATGGGATGGACGGATGCAGAGGTAAGGGGGCTGAATGTGGCGGAGCGGGACTGGTTGGAGCAGGGCGCGAAGGAAGGGATGGGTGCAGAGGTAAGAGGGTTGAGCGTGGCTGAGCACGAATAACAACAGGAGCAGGTCGTGAAGGTAGAGATGGGTGTAGAGGTAAGGGAGATGGCCGCGGTGGAAGGACGGATCGCAAAGGCAATGGGCTATTGGGCAGTGAGGGAGGGACGTCCTGAATAGTGGCCTCTCTATAGAATCAACTTAATACAACAAACGATGAGAGCAGCACATCAGACTGACCTCCAAGAAACGTCTGGTGTGATGAGGTTACCAGAGTCATTGAGCCATCTCTTGGTTGGAGGCTGATCCGGCAGCAGCTCAGGATCGATGCGCACACGCTTCTTGCCCTTAGCTTTGGTCTTGGCAGGGGGTTTGGTGTTAATGCTGGTGGTACACGTGTCGTTAGCTTTGGTCTTGGACCAGGGGGTTGACGTTGGTACTGGGGGTACGTGTGCTGCACGAAGCCATAGCGGAGACATCCACGGAGCGCCGTGTGCGGGAGCTGGCGGATGAGAGGAGGGGTGTGGGTGTTGAAGGAGCTGGAGGTGTGCTTGTAGCCTTCTGTGCCAGTCGAAGGGAGTGGCGGACGAAGTGGCGCGAGTGCAGAGCGTCAAGGTCTCGTACAGGGTTATCGCCAAAATCAATGTCGCGGTCATTGAGGTACATGGGCAGGAGGTTACCCATGGTACACATTGAGCGTACCACGTCTCCCTAAGGTTGGGTCAGTAAGGAATGTATAAACAATGGCACTTGCAACGCACCGGAAGGAGTTTGCATTCAGCGTCCATTACGCCTGGAACATCTGTTCTGAGATCATCATCCCGTTCGCAATCGGGGGCCATGGTGTCCATGAAATGGTCGTAGTCGTCAAGCTCGGAACATATTGGGCATGGACCTGGTTGCTGAAACGGACATGTAGGATGCGGAGTGGCTGGGTGGCCTTCTTCGACAACGTCTGTTGGGGGGTGACCGTCTTTGATAGGAAAGGGAGGAAGGGGAGGGGCTGGTGAGGAGGTAGAACCACCATGGAGCCTCGAGGGGCCATCACACGGGGTATGTCGCGTGAGCAACGCCTCGGGCGCGTTGTGGTCGGAGTTGATGGCAGACGCGTCGGTGTGAGAGTTGGCAGCCATGAAGTTAGGGACTGATGGCCAGCCATGAGCATGGGGGGAGCAGGCTGAGAATTAAATGGCTTACCTTGCGGTGGTCAAGAGCAAAGAGATCGCGTGAACGCGTTATGTCACAGTGCGGGTAACATTTCGAGACCTTAACACAGCCACCCAGCACAAAATACACAATACTTCATCATACTTGCTGCCCCGCCGTGCTCCTGCTCACCCTGCGCTCCACCGGGTCCCCAGTTGGGCTCTTGCTTCCCGCTCCTGCTCGCTGCTATCCGCTTTACCCCTGCCACCGCATCCGACTCTGCCTTGCTGCTTCCTTTCCAGTAGCTTCGCCGAGCAGGAGCGCTGGTTGTGCGAGTTTGAACCTCGACCTGTGCGCGACCCTAAATTTGCTAAATCCTTGAAATGAAGAGAGCAAATAGGGGTGAGAAACTATACCAACAACGCCACATAACGCGTCTTGTCCTAACGGCGCCGACATTGGGAGCAATCCGCGAAGCGGGAGACTGTGATATGCCCCCGGGTACTCGGTGGATGGTGGTACGTCGTGTTCTCCTCCCGCTCTTTTACTTTGGAATTTTACGGTGCGGTTTCCCGCGTAAACGAGCCTTCCGCGCGCTCTATCATCTATCTACTTCGTGCTTGTCCTAGATCTCGTCTTCTATCTCTCTATCCCTATCTTTCTATCCCCTCCATCCTAAACTCACTCGCTTACTCACGACGCCGTTTTTACAGGCTGAAACACAAGGCGCACGAATGGCACCACTGGTGCGATTAAGACGAGCTGTCCGAGTACGCGTACGAGCAGGGAGGGAGTACGAGTGTGGTGTGAAGGCGATGCAGGACGACTTTGCATGTATGAGAAGAGACGAGGCGCGTCCGGCTATCGCGTTCTGCTTTCCCGTCCCCGCAAAGGCATAGCCCGCGCCATCCGCGCGCCCTCGTGCCCTTGCCCCGCCCGCGTGTATGTCAGCTGCAGATGGAGTGGAGCCCACAACGCAGCATCGATACCCCCAGACTGACTGCCCACCCACACCAGCACCGGCGTTGCCATCCGGGAGCTCAGCACCGTCACCTCTTGAAGCCGGACCCAGACTCGCGGACTCGCGTGCGTGTATCGTGGGCATCGCGCCCCGCGCGCGCATCTGCATAGAGTCCGCCTCGCCAGCATTCCGCACACGCCTGCCTTCGCCCTGTCTCTTCGCAGCGAGTCTACCTCGGCCTCGCCCACCTCGCCCATCATCGTCGAGGCAGCAGATGCGTCACGCTCGACGCCTAGGGCATGTGGCTCGCCTCTTTCCTGCAAGCGCGTTTGCGCTCCCTTTTTGGCCGGCACGCCTGCGTCCGAGTTCTGGTCCGCTGCATCGACTCTCCCGCGCCTCGCCTCGACATAGGCCTCGTCCCCTGCAGCTCGCACTTCGCGTCTGCTGGAGTGGCTGCTTCGCATGCGCCGTTTGTCGGTGCAGCTCTGCCCGCCGTGCGCTTGCGCGCGCGTCTAGGACCATCGTCCCCGCGCGCCTGGTCGCTCGACGCGCGCCGTTTGTCTCGCGTACTGTCTCCAAACGCAACAAGAAAGTAGGTTACTCGCATACTTTGCAGCCTTGTGACTGACCCCGACCCGCGTTTTCAGCTGCTAGACTACGACTCAGCCCGGAGCAAAATGCGCAACTCGTCGACAAGCCCAGCGAGGATCCCACGAAAGCTCCCGAAAGTAGGTTGATCATTTTCACCCCGGATGACTGATCCTCACGCGGATCACACAGGCCCAGCAAGAGCACGACGAAGCCAAGGAGGTCTTCGACATGCTGAACGACCAGCTTGTCGCCGAGCTTCCTCAACTGATGGACCTGCGTGTGCCTTACTTCGACCCTAGTTTCGAGGCGATGATCCGGATGCAGTCCAAGTTTGCGGAGGAGGGGTACGAGAAACTGAGCGGTGTTCAGCGTTATTTCGCCGATAGCATTCGCGATGACTACGCTGCAGGCCAGTTGGACGCTCAGGTCAG